>CAODLS010345429.1:0-18900 GCA_948243855.1 Flueggea neowawraea
AGATTCCATCAATTCAAAAACCACATATATATCTTTAAATTCTCTCGGCGACGGAGGGAGCATTATGTGTTTTATCTCCACAATATCCGGGTGCCGAAGCAGGCGAAGAAGCTTGATCTCTCGCAAAATGCGAGTGGCATCTGAGGCATGCTCAAAAATATTAGTCATCTTTTTGATAGCCACCTTCTCTCCAGTGTGAGTGTCAATGGCGGATGCAACCACACCATAGCTTCCTTTGCCTACTACTTCTTGTATTTCGTACTGGCTTGCCTCACCATATTCGGTGAAAAATTCTTTGCCAAGCATTGTCTGTGCCAAAAAATAAAAGGCTGTCATTTATCAACACTTTGGACAAAAAGCACAGCACTAAGAAAATAAGATGCACAGGACAAAGAGCTTACCTGTGTTAAGAAGCCCTCAACCTAAAAGTTTAAACTGTTAGATGGAGGGCCAAGAATGATTTATATCATAACTTAAACTAATAACTCTTTATATCACACCAGTTTCAAGAAACAAAAATGTAAATGTTCAATGCATCACATTATTGTAAAAAGCTACATAAAAATAAAATGTTTTGAAATATTTACATCTGTTTGCATGGTGAAGAAGCTAATGTTCAAGAATCACACACTAATGGGACCGGAGGGAAGGAAAAATGAAGTAAAGCAAAGTAGTGGTATTATAAATTATACAGATCAAATCATTCAGAATTAGATGGAAATGCTCTTGCCGCTAGCAATTAGTTCTACAATCTCCTCGAAGCATAATTACCTAGAGAAAGTCAACAAACTGACTCAAACACCATAGTGACATCAAAAACAAAAGAACACGAATAAACAAAAACATTTCATGAATTTATAGCTTTCTCAAACTGAGCTAGCTCTCACCGACTCGGATAGTAACCAATTTGGTAAGTCTTCACATGAAGGCCAGCAAGGGAATCCGTCTTACATCCCCTTGTGGCCGGTTAAACATGATGTATCACCTTATAACCTCACCAAATTGAGCATAAAACCCGCCAGAGGTAATGCCTTTTAAGAACAAAACACCCCTCTCCTCAAACACTGACCAACAAAACACTAAATATAGCACCATGTCCATTTAAATAAAAGACCCCTTCCTCCTGCATTAGAATTTTTTTTTCCCTTCGCTAAAAACTCCAGTCAGTCAGTATGCCAAAATCAAGAACTAACAAGTTTAACCATAGCAGCATCAAATCCAGTCTCGAAAAGCCTGACCCGACAATTACACAACAACCCAATTCAACTAAACCGTATAGTCACACAAAGATTGCAGCTTTTTTTCAGATTCTACCCCAAAATAGGTAAACAAAAAAAACCCAAATCAATAATTCAGTCAATGAAGCAAAAGATGAAAGAAAAAGAAGAGACCTTATTGTTTGTGGAAGCACAATAAGACGGAGCTGGTGGAGGGGAAAGGAGATGCGAAGGTGAGCCACCGAGAGGAACATGTAATTTATTTCGTACTTGTTATGGTGAAGAAGAAATGACTCGAGAGTTATTATATAGAGAGAGACCAGGAAGAGATTCTTGAAGTGGTCAGACCCACCACATCATATTGTGGTCAGAAATGGGCAATTTTTTATTAATTATAATTTTCTGTGTATTTAATTTAACGATTCAAATTAATTAGGGGAATTTTCCCCATCTCAAAAAAAACAGAGCCATAAATGTATAGATCATAGAGTAGGACGTTCTTTGGCAAAAAAAAAAAAATAGAGTAGGACGTTTCAATTTTGAACCCTGGTGGTCTGATTTTGGGTAATTACAAACAGAAAAAATAGAATTTTTAATTTCAAATTTGTATTAACGTACAAAATAAGAAAATTTTAGGGTGTTTATTGATAAATTCAGGTTGGCTATATGGTGAAAAATAAAGAGAAAATTGAATTGGTGAGAATAGTCAAAATTGTTTAAATCACATCTATTTGGCCTTTTACCATTTTTACTATTTATAGTTGTCACGCAATTAAAACTAAAAACATTAGAAACGAAATGCAGGTGGTATTAATTTTTTTTACTGTATAATTTACTATTTTATTCAATCTAGCATAGTTTTTCAACTGAAAATATGGAATTGTTGTTCAACAAGTATTAAGTTTTTTTAAGAAAATATTATTTTTTTATAAAAATTTTCAATGTACTATTGCATCCAGTTGACCTGACACAATTAAAGGGTGTTACGTTTGCAACAATTGAGCATATTGAGTTTGATACAACATATTGCATATTTAACCTAATTTAATATTAGACGACATGAGTAGCCGACTCTTCGTCTTGCCAAAGAGTCCTAAAGTGGAGTAGTGTTCGTTTTAAGATTTATAAATTTTTTTATTGAATTAAATCTTAATTTCAGCATTGAAATTATTTATTTTTTAACTATATAATTTATCAATTTATTTTTATTATTTACTGTTCAATTTAATAAAATAAATTATCTCCAATAATAATAGTACAAGCAATTCACTAAGTTGATCTAACTAAGTGTAATAGAAAAAAAGAAAATTTTTATTTATATTTAGTGTATAACCTCATTTATACGTCATACAAATAAATAAATAAACATATAAATAAGAATATACTCTTAGAATGGATCTAATTATCTTATATAATTTTTTAATTTATATAATATACGAACGAAATTATACACAATATATAGATAAGAAATTTTTAATTTCAAGGTGGAATAGAAATAGTGTATAGGATTGGATAACGCGGAAAGGAAAAGTGAGGGGAGTAGTAATAAAGAAATAGGAAAAGGACAGAGTTCCTCAGGAGGCGCAGCTTATCTTCAGCACCTACCATCATGGAGCTTTGCCTTTATATTAAACCCAACATTTCTTCTCTTCTGGTTCCGGCTCCGGCTCCATTCTGGCCAAACTCTCCCCAGCACTTTCTCTTTTCCCAAATGGGTTTGTTTATAATATATTATATATAATTAACTTTATTAAAAAATATATTATATTATTTTTTTATTATTTATTTTTATCAATTATTAAAAAATATTATATATTACGTCCTATATTTTTGTGTTTGGGATTCAATGAATTTTTCTTATCCGTTTTAGCCCTACTAAGTGAAAAGTTTATAAAAATGTCACTGCATCAGTTTCCTTCATTGATTTAATTTCTTATCATGATTGAAATTTTAATTAGTTGTCAAATTTATTTAAGATTGTTAACATGTAATAATTTTAAAATACTATAAATCGTCACATTAACAGTGCGTTAATATAATGATCAATGTGATCCCGGTAAAAATATTATGATCAATGTGATAACTAACTAAACAAAATTAAAAATTGAGGACGACAATATGAAACAACAAATTCAAATGACAATACTGGCATTCACAATGCATTTTGATCATATTTTGAATCAATATCTAACACAAGGTATGATATCAACTCAATTTATAAGGTCAATGATATGGTTTTAGATGTTATTCAAATCTTCAATCGTATCCCTTCTTTTTTCAAAAAGCTTATGTGAGGTCTTGAAATGTCTCTCTATTAGTCTCTATTAGTTAAATGTAACGGAAAAGTTAGATAATTTATCTTACCTTTACTCTTCCACCTTGTGTCTCTATTCTCAACATCCATTCTAGGAAAAAATGAAAATGTCAAAAATCGTTGAGATGATTTTCCAAATCCCACATTGGTCAGGGATGAGTTTAAAGAAAATACTTCTCTCATATAACTTAAATGTAAATTAGGCAATGAGTATTTTTCTTATAAATAAGCTTTATGTCCTAATTATTTTGTACCACAAATCTTATGCTAGTTAACTAGAGATTGTGTAACTTAGGTTTGTGAGAGTCAAAGGTTTTTAACAATTTTGTTCGTCTAAACATTATTATTGGAAAAAAGTTGTTTACTCATAACAAGTTGAATCAAACATGGTCTATGATCGTGAATTAAATTCAATTGGCAAGCTCAATTGAGTAAGTAAATGAGATGGGCTTCTTATTTATGTAGGAGAACCCATGTAACTCAATTGTTTAAGGAAGACTTTACATGCAACCACTACGACATGCAAACGTATCCTCTCCACCAAGAGAGAGAAGGTTATCGACCTCTATGCACCAAAGAAGTTGGTTCTTTTTCTCCGCATTGAGAATTCTACATTGATCTATGTGTGGCATTTGCACTCTCGTCCCAACACGACCGTAATTTGCTTGCGAGATTGACACATTAACTTGATCCATGTTTCTGCTAATTTTTGTTCCGTATCGAAGTTAGTAACTTGAACCATTCTTTGATTCGTTCTTTACACTGTCAGTCGGTTAGACCGATAGATATATACCTTCAATTGTAATATTTATTTTAGTGAAGATCGCGGACGTAGGTCTATTGAGGGATCAAACCACGTTAAAAAAATTGTGTTCTCTTCTTTTTTTCTCTAGTATTTGTTTTTTTGTGTAAGTGTGATTGTGTATTTGGGTCTCAATAAGTGGTATCGAAGCGGAAGGCTCTTTCCAGAGAGGATATCGATTGCGAGTCTGTGACCTTGAAATATGAGGTTTCACTATTTAATAAAAAGAGCAATTTTACACTATAGCAGAGCAATTCCATTGCTTATCCCTGAATGTTTATATTCCTTATTCTTTTGGTTGATTAGGATCTGATTCTAAACTTTAATGCTCGGTTTGGTTTTCACGAGGTTGTTTCTCTAATTATTTTCTTGCACAATTTTAGATTGTAGTACAGCCGTATATGTTGGTGTATTTTCGATTTGTAGGATTGTACTTTGCCAATATGTACCGCATGCGAATTTGTGGCTTTACCACTTGGTTAAGTTGACGGTTCCATTGCTAGCGAGGTTGGAACTTATGTGACCTTTGATTATTATTAATATTATGTTCAACTCTTATTAAAAAAAATTTATGAAAGCATCATGCAAAAAAATTATTAAGAAACTGAATAGTACTCAAGGTGACTCCGTACAAATAAACTTCAAACCTAAACTTCAAGCCTCAATCTAGAGTTGTTGCCGGTTTCGGAACCGGCGGTTCCGGTTTGTCAAATATAGGAACCGGAACCGAACCGTGGTTTTTTACGGTTTGGTCAGGTTTTGGTTTAAGTTCGATTCTGATTTTGGTTTTGATCTGTTTTAACCGGTTTAACCGCCGGTTCAGTTTCATGTTTTCTTTTTTTTTTTTCAAAATTTTGTTTTTAATCCGTTATTTTATCCCGTCAATTGGTTTGTAA
The DNA here is from genome assembly GCA_948243855.1 of Flueggea neowawraea. Lineage (NCBI taxonomy): Eukaryota > Viridiplantae > Streptophyta > Magnoliopsida > Malpighiales > Phyllanthaceae > Flueggea > Flueggea neowawraea. The sequence continues at coordinate 5,230 of CAODLS010345429.1, forward strand.
ATTTTGTTATATTCAATAATTAACTATAATACCAATAATATATTTTATTCCAAATATTTTTTTAATAATTATTAAATAAATTAACTATTCTATTAGTAATTAATAATAATAATTTATAGAAAAATGAATTTTTGAGAGAGTGTAGAAGAGATTGAGAGATAAAAAATGGTGTAAAATTGGTAAGAATGAGGTAGGGTATTTATAGAGTTGAAAAAATAAAAAAAACAAAAAAATAAAAAATAAAAAGAAAATAACCGTTGGAACCGCCGGTTCCAACGGTTCATTAAACCGCCTGTTAAACCGGCGGTTCGACGGTTTTTTAAACGAGAAACCGGAACCTAAACAGTAAATCGCCGGTTTTGGTCAGCCGGTTCCGGTTCCGGTTCATTTCCAGTTTTGACCGGTCCGATTTCGGTTCGATTCGCCGGTTCCGGTTTGATTTTTACAACTCTACCTCAATCATTGGTTGTACTTGTACAAATGTTTGAGCAAAATACAAGTCAACTATATTATAAATAAATAAATTAGAAAATATAAGACATTAAATTTTTATCATATACTTTTATTAATTAAATACTTAAAATCGTCTCCAACACTAAATAATCAAGAATTTAATTTTTAATAGGATCTGAAGCCAGCCACAAGTTTGAAGGATTTGAATCTAAAAGATAAAATCAGAAGAGTTTATTTAAAATGAGACGTAATCAATTTGATGTGGGGATCAGAATACCTCTTTTAGGATTAAAAAATCTTAATAAATGTTTAACTGCTTTATTTTTCATATATAGTATATGTCATCTTATCTCTTTTTGAAATATTTATTTAGAATAAGTTACATTTTATATCCAATAAAGTTTTCTTCGGAATTTATAATATCACATTATAAAAAGTTTAGTGGTCATCTTCAATTGCACTTATTTATATATTTATATTGTCTCTAAATATATATTATTACATCTTTTGCTTTCTTAAGACTTTATCTCGAGTTTGCCAATGTGTTGGATACTACTTTTGAAAGCTAAACATACCAAAAGAATATATGAAAAATGAAGAGTACACACGTCGACTCCGTAATAAACTTCAAACCTAAATTAGTGGTTGTAATAACTATATTTAAGGAGAGATCAAAGTCGACTATATGATAAATAAATAAACAGTAGAATTTAATTAAATTTTTATAATACACTAAATAATATATAGTTTACCCAATAGGGTGTAGATGAGTTGACGTGAGACTCTTCTAATTTAACCAGTGGTCTCGAGTCTTGGAAGACCTTTGCAGCCCTTTGGGGTCTTACTCGCGTCGAATCCATATTAGTCGGGTCCTACGAGATTTTAGATACCACATGGATTAGTCAGGTTCTACGAGATTCTAGATACCGGGTGGTTGAAAAAAAAAATATATAGTTTAACAAATAAAAAACTTACGCTAACCACAAAGTTTGATGGCTTTCTATAAGCTTCAACAGTCGCATGACAAACATCTGAGTGTAAACATAGAGATAAGCATACAATTAAATTGCTTAAACAAAATGAAGTTAGTTTAGAGAGGAGAATAAAGGAAAGAAGAGAATAAATTTTCCTTTATTCTCTTCAATTATACATACGAATTTTCCTATATATATTATAGCATATCAAATATGTATAACGTGGAGTAGGAGAGGCCATTCGTCCATTTGCCCTTTTGCCTAGTGCGGCCAATGATTTTGATATGCAAATGCCCCCAAAAATATATTATTAATTATTGAATTGTCATATGTGATCAGTGGCAGAGCCACTAACGGACAAGAGGATGTTTGGGCATCCTTTGGTGCCGGAGGAAGTCTAGGTAGTTCCCATTTGGCGGGGCTCCACCACTGAGACAACACATTCTGCTCATGGGAGAAAAGGAAGCCATTGATGTTGGAGCTTGGAGTTTGAGGAACCGAGGAAGACAGCACATTGGTTACCCTTTTCTTATTTTTAAATCACATTTGTTTCGCCCTGCGGTTTAAAAAAAATATAAATCAATGGGGCAAAGCGATGAAATAAATAATAATAATAAGTGACCAAGACAATACGATGCGTTTTGCCCTGGTCACATAACAAAACCTAAGCCCGTGAATTTCAGACAAATTCCTTCCCTTACCCATTTCAGTTTCTCAATTTCTCTTCCATGGTTCCACCTCCGCTTCGACACACTCCAAGGACTCCACGTTGTCGCTCTCCAACTCACCGCCGCCTCACATCTTTATCCTTCGCCGACGTCGTTCATCCATCTCCTTGGTAAGCTGTACCTTTTTTTTTCCCTATTTTTCAATGTAATTCAGTTTTTACTTTATTTAGGGTTAGGATTGTTGATTAATTGATTGATACAATTGTGACTTAAATTAGGTAGATTGTAGCATAGGATTCTTGAATTTGTGATTGAATAGACTTAAGTTTTGTTAGAATAAATTTGAATTAGTTAGATGTTTTTAATTACTAGGTTAATTGTACAGTAAAATTCTATTTTATATATTTTTTGGGGAAAATTACAAATTCATACTTTATAAAAATGCCATTTTTAAATAACATCTAAGTTTGCAAGTATTGAGAATGTCACTTTATGTTTACCACATATAAAAATGTCATGTTTTAAAAAACCTGAGAGAAATTGTCGAATTTTTTTTAAAATTTGCAAGAAATTAAATTTTCTTTTATAAAAAATATTCTTAATCCAGATTGTCTTTTGGGTCCACAACGGTTTATAATAGAGTACACAATTCATATTTTCAAAAAAGTGTGAATAATTTTTTAATTATTTTTCAGTAATTTTAAACGAATTTTTTTTTCAAAAAATATTTTTTCCCATGGTTGACGTTCATAATGGTTCACAAAAAAAGTGTACATTATATTGTACATTATTGTGAATAATTGTAAACCATTTTAAACGGTTCACAAAAAGAGTGTACAGTTCATTTTTTTAATTCTAAATATTTTTTTAATTTTTGATGTTCACAATGGTTCACAAAATAGTGTACATGATATAGTGTATTATTATGAACCATTTTAAATGGTTTACAACAGTCCAAAAATACAATGCACAATTTTTTAATTCTAAATAATTTTTAATTTTCGACATTCACAATGATTCACAAAAATAGTGTACATTGTTGTGAACCATTTTAAACGGTTCACAATTGTTTTTCTTTAAATGATAAAATAAAATGAAATTTTTAAAATAACAAGTACAATAACATTAAAAAAAATAAAAAAATCTAAATTAATGAGATTTTTGTAAAAATATCAAAGGCAGGAGTATTTTGATAAAAAAGAAGGGAGCAACTAGGAAACCCTAGCCGCCACCTCCACACACTCCTTCAACCTCACACTCCTGTCTAGCTGCCACCTAAACCCAGCGCTATCGTCGCCGCACAAATGATGAGTTAGGAACGACGATGACACACTTGAGATTGCGGTCGATGACGACGCGACAAAGAGGTAGCGAAAGCGAGATGGAGGGAGAGGAGACGATATCTCGTTGAGATGGAGGGAATCGAGTCCGAAGGTGGCGACGAGAAGAGATCGAGGCACGACGGAGGAACAAAAACATTGAGAGAGAGATGGAAAGACAGAGGAGGACACAAGGACGAGACAAAATGAGACGAAGATGCAGAGGAACGAATCCGAGTCACTACGATGGCGGAGGAGGGAGCAACTAGGGTTTCCGCTAGGAAGAGGAGAGAAATAGTGGAGGAGAAATAAGAGAGAGAGAAACAAGATAGAGAAATGAGGAGAGAGAAAGAGGGAGAGAAAACAAAAGAGAGAAACTGAGGAAAGAGAAAATTTTGGAAAAAATAAACAAAAAATTCAAATTTATATAAAAATTAATGTGTTATTAATAAAACTTAGTTTCAAACATATGACATTTATAAAAAGCAAATATAAAATCTTCTATTTGTGTAGAATTGAAACTTGAGTTGATATTTTTAAAAACTATAGCCTAAAATAGATAGGAGGCGTAATTAGCACTATGTTTTTTGTCTTACATCTTGCGGAGCGAGAAATTTGACTAAGTAGACGTAACTCTTCCTCAGCCAGAGTCCTTACTTCGCCACTGTTAATGTGATCCACGTAAAAGTGATCAATGAAAAAACATTGATAGCTATTCGATGTTCCTGTGATTATGGTAGAGGAGATTGATTCTAAATTCTTGAAGTGGAGTTGTGGCTTGCAATATATTGGTTAAGAATTACAAAAATAAATGGTTTAATAAATGACTAAAAGGGAAGAAAATGACGGGATTTATGGGCAAACATTAAATATCTGATCCTCTCATTGTGAGGATATGTTGAGATGTGGAGTTATGCATATCATCAGCTCCATCAACGTTTCGTTCAAAACAAAACCCAATTTTTTATTTTCAGAAGAAAAAATTGGTCGAAGTTGTTATGTGAAGTCAATGTGATTCCTTCTGGCAGTATGGCATTGGCACTCCCATACATTGGAGATGACGCATCTGTGCTTGCCACATCCTCACTTACGTGTTCGTTTTCATGGTACTTGTTCCATTCAACACCTGATTCTCGGGAGTAAACAACCATTTCTTGTAAATTAAAAATAGAGGACTTCATAAATTTAGACTAACCCAAATTTAAAAGTTTAATAAGTATTTTGAAGAGTGAAATCTCTGCCGTTAATATTGTTATGTTCTAAATGCTTAAACTCAAGACTTTTAATTAAATTAGAATAACTTCCACCAATTAATTTAAGCGTTTCGTGGTAGTGTCTAGGAAATTTTTAGTTATACTTTATGAATGGTTTTAGCCACGTACCCAACCAATTAAAAAAGAAAATTCTCATTAAAACATGTTTCAGTCTGATGCAAATTCGCTTCATTTCTTTGACAATAATTCAACAGCCCAGACTGATTTTGAGTTCGCACAACAAACTTATAATCTGCACCATCGGGTTGCTGTACTTGACTTAATTGTTCCAGTACTGAGAAAGCTAACGCCTTTTGTGGAGTGCTTAAGCTCAAACAATTATCTTCACCATCCTGAAACGATTGTAATTTCTGGGTTTTGACATCCGTTTGCTGGTCTTGTTGTTGTCGGTATTTCCAAATTGCCATCTGTTGCCATTTCAGCCATTGCAGCTTCTCTTCTATCGTCCCAGCAGACAATGAGGAAACCATTGCCTGGGTGAACGTTTAAGCTCAAACCACACCGTTCATCATCAGGACAGGACACAAATGTCCATGATCTGAGATCAATTTTCTGTTCTTCTTGCTGCCTTTGTTTCTCATTCACCAAATCTTCCAATCTTTTCCATTGCTGTCCTTCAACCATCCAAGTATCAGACTTGCCCTCTCCAAGTGGGCTCTGTTTCAGCTTCCATTGATCTTGAAAACAAAGAGTGTAAAATTTCCGAAAATTGATGCTCGAATATTTTTGTATTCATTACAGATTCCATGCACATTTCCTATTACAATAAGTAACTCCATAAAGCATAATATTTGGCTTGCCAATCATAAGTTAAACAAATGTCTTATGTATTTATTAATTTATCTAATAGCTAATATCCTTATGAACCACTTACAATGGCATTTCTCAATTACAACATTCATTAGTTGTTTCATTGATTCAGTCTATGCAGAAATCATCCTCATTTTCACCTTATGCTTTGAAGTGTCTACAAAATAAACAACCTACTTTTAGATATCCAAAAAAATTTCATGCATATAGCCTGGCGTATTATGATTTTACTCTCCCCATGAGAGCTTCTTGTGAACTCTTTGTTTTTTTTTTTCTTTAATCTCTTCCCAATCTCTTGCCACACATATAGAAGAAAATGTTTAGGTCCTTGCTAAAAAAATGAATCACTTAACAGCTATGTAAAACACAACTTATTTGAACTACAGCGGCGGACATTTGAACATTAATTCTTTTGAACAATTTGATAATCAGTATTCAAACATACTTCGATATAATGCTCTTAACATGCTATCAATTTTCAGTTAAGAAACATGCCATAAATTTAATCCTACGAACAAGACAATTAGACAAAGACAACCAAACCTCTTGCGGCTTTTTGATTGCTACATTCTGCTGCAATTCTGCTTCATTTTCATCTTCTGGCATATCAATGTTGTTCTTCTGCATTAGCTTCAATCTGCCGCTCTGACAAATTCCTATCTTGCTCTTTATGCGGCCTGCCTCTTCGGCCTAACCTCTTCTCAGATGCCATTGTTTTTGTCAGTCCAAAATTACCATCTGCAACCAGAAGCTTGTACCGCCCACCATTCATACATTTTATGTTCCCATTCATATAAAGCTTCTTCAAATGATGACTCAAAAAGCTTTCATGCCCCCATGGCAAGTCATTGTACTTTCTGTTGATAAATGCAGATATTGCCTCCTTCTTTGAACCATTTTGCTCTTTCAATTCTTCAATTGCCCTCCATATCATCTTTAAGATCAGGACAAATAATTTCCTATTAATTAGAACATGCAATAACCACAATGGTAATAGTACTGATTTCACATTCACTTAAACTAACACTTCAATCATGAATTTACTTTGATTAGCTAAAATCAAAGCAAAATATGCTAAACAGAGATGGCAATAAAAGAACTCGAGATTTCTGAACATTTTTCTTTTAATTTATTACATGCCTTTGATTCATCAAGCATTTTAAAGATAAATTCTTTAATTGCATGTTGAAGAAACTCAGTATTTTTGGTCAAAAACAGATTGTCGTACTTCAAAGGAATCACAATCCTGTTTAGATTTTTATAAAACCAGATAAATAAACAAAGAAAAGCGCTTAAAGAAAGTTGAAAAGAGGAACATTTCAATCTTGAAAAAGCCCAGAAACCAAAAAGGGAATTATTCATTTAAACTTACAGAGGCATAAGGAGGATGAGTAGGGGTGTGGAAGCTTCGTGGGAAAACTTGCTGCAACTGTTCTGCAACTTGGAAACTGATCACACGTGGCACTGCAATGCTACCAGCTCCAGAAACAGGAGGGCCTGTGGTTGCAGCAAGATTTGCAAGAACAGAATGTTCGAGCATTTTCAGGATTCTCTCATCTCTCTGGTCATGCATGGTGGTAGAGGTTTGTGGGCTTTGATGGGATTCATGGGAAGACGGAAGTGGTTTCTGTTCTTCCATATGTTCTTTTAAAGATTTGCTGTAGATGAAAATGAGGTAATAGAAGCTGCATGCAGGAATAATAAAATTGTTTAGATTAAGAAAAATTATTATGATAATTTCTTGTAATAGTGGCTAGTGAATTTGAGTCGGATATTTATGATTTCAAGAATGGTTCTATTTTTTTTTTCTTTGTTAAAAGAGAAATGGTGACTTGAACTAACTTTAAATAGTTTTTTTTTTCCTTTTTTTTCTACAACTAAAGTTGCAAAAACTCGTACATTTTTTTATTATATTGTATTTTGATAAAGAAAAGTTGCAGGAGTTCTTCAAAATTGTAGGAAAAAAATTATTCATTAAGCAAAAGATTGAGAAGAGTTAATTCAAGAAATATTAGTAAACTAGAAGCCAGAAAATTCTTTCCAAAAGATCATATTTTGATATAGTTTCCATGTTCACGTCTTTGAAAAAAAAAAAGAACACTTAGGGGAAAAATATATATATATATATACACCAACCATTGCAAGCTTAAGAAAAACAAGTATTATCAATACGTCAACATGGCAACCATAGGTGTTCTACCTAATTAATAAGTACCAGCATTATACCACTATAATTTTTTCAAAAAAGAAAAAAAGCTTCTTCCCCTCAATTTTATCCTTAATACATAACCAGACCACTTGCATAAAACCATGGAAATTGATTGCAGAGTTTTATTACAATTAAGCAACCTCCTAAAATTTGAAAGCCTAACTGCCACATCCATTCATTTACAGAGGAAAAAAAAAGTTGCAATGAGTCAGATTCATTACTGTAAGACCCTTGTAGTACCTACAATAACGCACTCTAGAAGAAGCATTCACCACTTTGCTGATTTACATTTTGCAGCTATTCCATTTTCATTTAAGTAAGGCCTGAAGGTTTTCATGACTTCCTCATATGTTGGCCTCTTGTAATCCACTGCCTGGAAAAATGTTACTAGCTTCAATTAGCAAGGTTTCAGGAAGTATGCAGCATGGTTTTGATGATAAGCTGTGGAGTTGTCTGTCTTACCTGCTCAACAACTTCGTCGGGACTCACCCATTTCCACTCTGAAAATTCTGGTTCTGCTTCACCATGTGCTAAGTTGATTTCACTTTCATCTTTCGTCAACCTCATAAGAAACCTGTTACAGAACTCAGTTTCAGAATCAAATTATACATAAAAATAAAACAACAGAATAAACTGCGACTTACTTATTTCAAATCAGTTCGAACTTAGTTAGAAAGTGTGCATGTAAATCGAACAACAGCTAACTTATGATGTGATTCTTGTAATTTTATAGAGAAGGCACATATGATGTTTGGATGTTTACAAAAGTTGGTCTTCACTATTATGTTCAAAATTGAAGAACAAGCTTGAGAAAGCCAAAATGATCTTGAATTACTAAATCCAGCATGCGCCAGAGAAAATGATTGGCATCTTCAGTCACTGCTAAGTGTCGACAAAAATATCTATTGATTGCTCATCCAAATACATGATGAAAACCTTTGTTGTTTCTTCAAGAAGCAATGGTTTTTTGCAAAGACAACAGAAACCGAATAGATATGTTAACTGGGACAAAATATCCTTTCATCTTTTGCCTTATGTTCTTCCATTTACGAACATGGAATTGACCAGTTCTAATTCTAATTTCTCAACAAGCTAAATCTATAGCTTCAATTCTGTTTTTTGCCCTGATTTGATGCAACTGCATCAAACATCCACATGTTGATCTTTTAGTCAATGCTCTACTAGTGCAATCAAAGAACGAAGCAAAAAAAGAAAAATCACTGATGAAACTAAAGGCAGGTGAGCCAAAAGTTACCGAAATGAACCAGAAATGTATTAGCTAAATTAGGCAAGGAGAATGATATGGAAGATGAAATATGTGTTGCATTTCACAGATGCACAAGGGCAAATCCACTTCACATAATCTAGTAGTGAGATACGCACCACTTTTGTGCTTGTCCATGCCATTCACATTGACCTCCCCAAAGACGATTTACTTTCACCTTGACAGCAGGGGGGAAGTCATGACTCAACCAATTCGGGACCTGCAAAAGCACACACACAACAAATTAAGCCATTGCCAAATCAATATTTATGTTCAAAGCTGCAGCAAAAAGGATGCCATTCCGTTAACTTTGTCTTCAGAATAAAAATCAACATCATAATTAATCAACTAGTTTTTTAAAATTGTAAGAGATTGAGTGTCCATTTCACAAACCTCAGCAATAATTTCTGCAGAAACTACTCCAGTTTCTTCCCGTAATTCCCTGATGGCTGCAGATATAGGCTCTTCACCATCTTCAATAGCCCCCTATAGCAATCAAAATAAGGGAAAAGTTAAGGCAACAGGGTTCACACCATAGATAGATGCGAAGAGACCACTGTTCAATTCCATCACAGCTGCTAATACACATAACTTCTACTCCATAGACTTCTAAAATTAAGACTCGGCTAAGAGAACCTCGTTAGTAATCCAGAGTACTCAACGAACCGCAACAATGGGAATACATATGAGAATTATGACAAAACTAATATAGGTAAAATTACGATCTGATCAGTTGAATTAATTTAACAGCATGGAGTAAAAGTAGAGCATATCAATCAATCAACTAATGTAAATTCATTTCTACTTTAAGCAATTGATATTATTTTGATAAACAAGTGCAAGCAACAAACTGAAAGAGAAAAAAGAAAAAAAAAATCAGCCAAGGAATTGGCACCTGAGGCATCTGCCATGCTCCAGGAACATTCAATCTAGAAGCCACAAAAACCTGCAAAAGAGACAACACATCCATATGAATCTTTATTAAGATGATCACATGAAAACTAGAACTAATTCTCAATCACCTGTTCTCATTTAAAGCGGAATAGAAAAAACTGAAGGAAAAAAAAAAAGTCAAGCTTTATCTCCTGTTCTCATTTATTCAAAAAAAGGCAAGTGAAAATGAAAGAGGGTCAAAAATCAACTTTTCCCCCTCTACATTAGTCCACAACATTTAATTGTCAATCATCCACACCAGTCTCAGTCCCGGAAAAAAAGAAACTCAACCAAAAAAATCAAACTTCCCTTTCAATTATGCACAAAGTCGGTTGTTTTCAGATTGATTCGCCAACAGCTATTGATTTACCAACATAACAGATTTCAACTTAATTCAAACATAGCAATTAATATTTGCAGAGCTATCACCATTACTAATACTGATCCAAATTAACATTCGACAACAGTAAAAACATCATAAACTTCAAATCAACCCAAGAACAAAGGAAGCTAAGTAAAAAACAAATAATTACGTAAATTAATCAACTTTATAAGTAAAATAGAAGAAAAGAAAACATGGGTTGGTTGAAAGTAGCCATCGTTAGTTAATTCTGACCTTCTTGTCAGAATTGATGAGACAGACACCAACGTTGGGACGATACCCAGCAGGCAGACCATCCATTTGCAGCTTTTTTTTTTTAACTTTCTCTGCAACTTATGACCCCTCGGAAAGAGTTAATGCTGTATATGGGTAGTTGATCTTGGAGTGATTTATGTATGTGTCTGTGTTTGATGATTGCCGATGATATGTATAAGTGACTATGAAGGGAGAGAGAGAGACAGAGAGGGGGGGAGGGAGGGGGGGTTTTATGAGAATGAGTGACGCTGACTATGACAAATGGCTGACTCTTTTTTATGAAAGACAGAGAGAGAGAAGCAAAAAATAGTTTGAAGATTCGCGACTCTTATCCTGCGCACACCCTCTCCACTTCCAGGTTCTTTTTGGATGGGGAAGGAGCAGCGCCAATGCATTTTGGTTGGGTGGGGGTGTTGGGGGTAGTAATCCAGTGTGCGTGAATCTATAGTTCTTTGTTATGAGGGCTTATTCTCATTGGTGAAAATTGATCAGCATTTCCATTAGTCAAACTTTATCAGCAGATAGCTAGCCTATGCCGATTTGAATACAAACTAAACCGTGTGAATATTATTTGTAATTATGTATTGTTGTTTTAGTTGAAAATATATATTTTTAGAAAAACATTTATTGTATTTTCAACTTGATCAAAACTTGGAAAGCTCAAATATCAACTAACTAACCATCTCATGTCCTTATTTCTCTTTATCAAGAAGTAGTTCATTAACTTTGAAAACTATTTTTATACATTTTTTCAAGAGTTTAACAAATGATAAAGCAATTAGTCATTTGTTATAGATCAAGCGTCTCACAAAAAAATAAATTCATCTTTATAAATTTTTTATTTCCTTTGAAATATTTCCATCTTGTCCATGTCCAATGTCTCAAAGACTTCATGGTTTTTTGTGTAGATCTAGTTTGACAAGTCTGAATTGCTTATTAAACACTAATACATTTGTCACATTTTTAACTCCTTTGAATGGATTTAGATAAGTCTTTTTCTATATATAGGTTAAACCTAATTTAAGATCAAATAAACTACTTCAAAAATGTTTATATTGATAGTCATCTTTGTAGTGAATGAGGAGCAAAAATTTACAGTAAAATTCCAAAAATAAGGTCAAACAAGAGATAACGGCATTTGCATTGTAGGTTCAATGACAATGTATTAGACCCTGTTGTGGGGGTCTAATTTTTTTTACTTTTTACTTTAATTTTGTAAGTTTGATTTTTTTTCCTAATATAGTATTAATAAAATATTTTATTATAATTGTAGATGAAAAGTTTCTTAAAAATTATTTATTTTGTTGAATGAAACTAGCCATTATGAAAACTAGGCGTTAAATGCAATTTTAATTTTTGAATACAATTTATTAGTTTGTAGTATAATTTTTTAATTTTATTTTATTTTTCTAATTTAATTTTAATTTTTAATACTATTTTTTGTGTAATATTTAATTATTTTATTAAAAATATTTAACATTTTTTTCTAATGTTGATTTAGTTTTTTGCATTTAATTTTACTTTTTATGTTATTTTATTATTTGTGTAATTCATTTTTTTTTAAATGTATCATTTTTCACTAATTAAAAATGATTAATTATTTTAGTGAAAAAATGTATCTTATGTAATATATATTGCAAAAGAAAATTGAATGAAAAGTGAAATCATAGTAGATTCCACTCAAGAGTTTAATGTTAGTCTAAATTATTAGAGTAAAAAGATCTAATAAAAGACGATTTAACAAAAAACTGATATAATAATAATGTGTCAATCGATTGAACTCAAAATAAGTCCAACGATTGATGCTCTAAGAAGTAAGAATCAGTATAAGCGTAGGTGGGTGTGGGCGGAGACAATGAGAACCCGGTGGAGGCGCAGGATAGCAAGGACTGGAGTGGGGCGATGTGGTCAAGTGAACACGCGGGGAAGACAATATGTGAAAAGTCCACTAGCTGACAAAATCTCAAACATAAAGTTAATGGGAGAGGGAAGGCGTTGACTTTCACTATATCTCTATCTATATATCTCTTTTATTATTAATAAATAAATAATTAAATATTATGTATCCCTATATATGGAGAGAGAATTCAGGAGGAAAGCAAAGCAAAGTGGAAGAAGCATCTTTAGTTAATGATGATTTATATTAATTTAATTATTAATCATAATCATCGTCAGGAGAAAAAGTGGAAAATATTAAATTGAAAAAAATGAAAGTAAAAAGGGTATGAATAATGAATTATTAAGGATGGAACTTTGAAAAACCAAGCTTGTCTTTTGCTTTATTATTGCTTTGGTACCCAAAACAAAGGTTGACAAAAACAAAAGATTATTCTTCCTTGCTTTGGATGCTTCTAGCTTATGGGCTTTTGGCTTGAATCATGAGGAAATTATTGCTCTTGCTCCATTCTATTTTAATATGCCCCTTGCTTCATTTGTTGTCTTATTTTGCTTTTTAACGTTGGGTCGATTGTATTAATTCTGTCCAACCTTAATTTTCATGCATTTTTTTTGTTTAACCATTTTTTCGTATTATCTAGTTAAATAATTTGATTTTTTTATGCAATTCTACTTGAACTGAATTATCCTCTATTATTTTTTATTTAATGTTATTTTATATTCTATTTGTTGTTCTATTATTTTCTATTTATTTTTGTTTGTTTTATATCATATTTTATGTTTGGATTTTTTTGGTTTTTTTTTTATTTTCATTTTGATGGTATACAAAAGGTATACATAAAGTATACAAATAGCAAAAAACAACCAAGGATCGAGATCTCAAAAAACATTGAGATTTCTCTAAGTTTTGATGATGAACAAAAATGCAGAATTTGACATGAGGATGATCAACATACGTGTGTCAAAAGTTATGTACGCGTGTATATGTCATGTACGTTATATTAATCTAAAGTACGTGAGTTCGGTCGTGACCTGAAACAAAAGTAATGGAGTTGATGGAAGAAGTGATAATCACGTACGTGAGACAAAGTTAACGTACGTTAGATAAAGTCACGTACGTGTGAGGTATCAAAAGTACGTTAAATATGCTCAAAATTAAAGCGGAAAAATTAAATTCTTGAATCACTTAAAGGCATGAAGCCACATGTACATGTGACATGTAAAGTCATGTACG
>CAODLS010345525.1:0-10639 GCA_948243855.1 Flueggea neowawraea
AAAAAACCATAAACAAGCATATATAAGTATGTATATGTATATATGTACACACTATATAAATAATAGTTTTTCAAAAATTCATTTCACAAAGGTTCGCAACCAAAGCATCCACAGACATGTAGGCTTTAAAATCTTTTTTCAAATTCAAATCATAGTTTCCGAGTCAAAACTCATATCACATACATAGGACTAAAACAAATGTGTGCATATAGCACTAATACAAAGGTGATGTGGACTCCGCCACAATCCATAACAAATAATGTGTTGGATCAGAACACATGGCTACCGGCAACCCTAGTAGCTGGGTTTCTCAAAGCATTTGTATGCCAAAGATCACGTTTTACCCTGTAACAGAGGAGTCCCATATCAAAATCAAATACATACTAATACATAGTATGAAATCAAAGGCATGCATTACAACATCAAAATCAAAGTAGATATATAATACATATATATCAGTTCAAAACGTAATCCTGATTATTATTAGCCAATCCTCATATTATTCCAATTTCAAATATGTGTCGTACACAATAAAAATATATACAGTTTCAAGACACAGTCAATGTGTCTAAAATTGCTATTCACTCACTTGGAAATCCAAGCACAAAACGTCAGTCAAGCCCCACTCATCGGTGACTGGTCTCTCTGACAAAAACAGGAAGCTGAACAACAAATATATGTCAACATATATATCATAGACAAATCAAAATGCAGTACTTTGGCGGTACCAAATGCATGATATACAAATGCAAATGCGAACCCTCAAAGATCCAAAAAATCCATAATCTATGCAAGATTATAGTTTGGTTCTCAACAAATGTAAAATTACCGTTTAGCCCCCGAGACTTGGTAAATTACAAAATGGTCCTCAAAATGTTCCAAATTTAGTACTAAGTCCATAGTACTACAACATTTACAATTAATCCCCAAAATCCCAAATATATGTAATTAGACTCTCTAATTACACCAAATTATATTTAACTCCCTAAATGCGCAATATCACCTTTGGTCCAACTTTTGATTCAACCAATAGAAATCGATTCCATCCACCCACATTGGCTAATATCGACCTCCTAAGCATGATTCCAACCTCCTTTTCAAGAATCAAACAACAAATCATCAAGAAATCTCAAAATCAAATTCAGATTTCTTGAGCCCATTAAAATAAATCATCAAATCACTATACCCAACTCAAATCCAAATGTTTCTAACTCCTATCCATCAAGATACATTAGAAACAACCCCAAATCTAACAAGAAATCCTCCAAAATCCGAAACCTTAGGTCAAGAACAACCCATTTCGTTCAACAAAAAAGCCTCAAAAACCGAACTTAGATCCTTGCATTTTGAACCTCTAACAACCATAATAAACCAACAAGCAACTTCTATAGCAACATAAAATATAAATCCAAGCTAATCCCTAATTTCGTTCAAAGCCTAGAATGGGTGAATGTGATGCAAGAACAACCAAAAGAAGAGATTAAAGAGAGTTATTACCTCAAGAATGCAAGTAGAAGCAATGAGAAGTGATGGAGGACGAAGAGAAATCAATTTGAGAGAGTTTTGGTAGGTGAGAGTGAGTAATGGTTGAATGTGGTGCGGTTGAGACAAGAGTATTCTACTCGCATAGCATCCCTTTCTACACACGTAGTATGCCTCCTACGTGTGTTGTTGAATGTAGAATGCGCTTAAACAACCTCCCATAGGTTCTGCCCAAATCCAGATCTAAAACTCTCAACCCATATCTATGATCAACGCGCACAACACGGATACTACATGTGTCTCACTGTATTATGTGCATTAAACATGATTGACACGCGTATATGGATGAACCGAATGACACTCCAACACAAAACGTCTCTTATGTGCGTAAGAGATCTGTAACGCACGTAGTAAGCCTTCAACTTGCTTTAAGCACACAAAAATCCACTTCTAAGGCATTTCTAACTTGGGATCATTAACACCGACTATCCTGAGATCGACCAAACACCAATAATCACCAACATAGTGTACGAACTAACTTTAGACATCTCGATTCACCAAAGAATCAAAAGGAATGCTACAGGAATCCTATTGAAATAGGCGGGGTATTACATACTTCCCCCCTAAAATGAAATTTGTCCTCAAATTTCCAAACAAAGTAGGGTAAAGCTAAGATCAAAAGTAGATTTCCTAAACCAAACCCAATTTAGAAATCTATACTCGAGCAAAGCTCGCAAATATGCCACTGCAATGCCCAAATTAATAAAATGTAAAGCAAAACAAAATGTAATACACTGACCTATGAATCAGCAGAGTCGAACAGGTGTGGTTTAAGAATTTTTTGGAGGATTCTTTGGTTAAGTTTAGAGAGCGGAAGCGAGTTGGAGTGAGGCAAGAAAAACAACACCAAGATTTTTATAGTGGTTCGGCCAACCATGCCTACGCCCACTACCGAAGTCTCACTTAGGCTTTTCACTAACAGAGATTGATTACGGCTCAATCCAACAAAGCCTTACACCAAGGTTGATTGCGGCTCAAACCTTTAAAGCCTATACAAGGTTGATTACGGCTCATACCTCCAAAGCCAACAAGGTTAATTACGGCTCATACCTCTAAAGCCAACAAGGTTGATTACGGCTCAAACCTCTAAGGCCATTACAATGTTGTTTTTCATAGGTTCACAACCAACCTTCCCCACTCTTTAAGTGTTTGTAAAAACATTTACAAGAAAATTAAAGCTCTATGCTAGAGTACATGTGTTGACACAATGCTCTTGATTTTCACTCTAGCTTGAATTTGGTGTTTTAGGGGTGATGGAATGATAAAAACATTTTGGCATTTAATCCATAAGATCATCCACCCTTTCATGCCCTTCCTTGATGTATTTATAGCTTCTCCAAGCCATTTGATCGTTGGTGTTGAGAAATTAGCCGTTGGAGACTGTTTCTGCCCGTTGGAGACTTTTGTGCCATTCTAACATACGTCACGCTTTCCTTACGTACGTTATCTGGGTATTTTTGCAGCTTACGTACATTTTACACATTCTTACGTACGTTAATCATGGTTCTTCATGATTCACATACGTTGCATAATACTTCATGTACGTGTGATTCACTCTTACGTACGTAATCCTTCCCTTACGTACGTTAGACACCATTTTCAACATTCTAGTGGCTTTTGTTTTCTTCCCGAGCCACGTCTACGTATGTTGTTGTCTAATGATGTACGTTGTGGATTATTTGACGTATGTTGCGCACGTATAACGTACGTTGATCAGCTTGCAGTGGTTTGATTCGCAATTATGAGCTTTCCAACGTGTTGATTACCCTTCATCCAACATATATCGGTGCCGCACCTCATCCTCGGCCTCCTAAGTGGCATCCTCACCTAAATGGCTATGATAAACACTTATTTATACTTGTTGTGATGTTTGATTATATATTGTTTTAAATATAAATTGTGCGTTTATCATTAGTTTTGGTACTTTTATAGTTTGAATTGTGTTTTGTAGGTTGATTGATAATGAATTGATGAAATGGAGCAAGAACGAGGTCGAATGGAGCAAGAATGACACGTTTCACACCATTTGCACCAAGACACGACCATTTGCACAAAGACACAGACATAATTGTAAAGACATGAGCAGCAATCCCGTGTCTGTGTCTTGGGTTTTCCATAGATTGGGTGATTTTCTTGAAGACACGGGATGGAGACTTTCCAAGAATACTTAATTCCTGTTATTTAAGTGGGTTCAGAACACCAATTAGGGGAGCCAACTTTGAGACACAAAACACACCAGTTTGGGGTTAAAGGACATGGGAACAAAAGGAGAACACAACCCGCTTCAAGATCAAAGGAAATTCGCGAAAGGTTGAAGGATTCACCATGGGTTTTTCTTTCCTCTCTAGTTTTCTTTTGTATCTTGTTGTCAATTTCTCAATTACTATGAACTAAACTCTCTGTGCATCTAGATTTGATGAACCATAGATTGACTATGTGATTGTTCGATTTTTTTATTCTTTCAATTTATTATGGAATTGAGACTCAATTATGATTTATATTATTCAATTGTTGCTGATTGTTGCTACCCTTTTGATTCCATTATTGATTCATACATGAGTAATCAAGAGATTCTATGTGTGATAGATCATTCATAATTTAGAGGAGTTGCATGCAAACCTAAAGATAGGTTGACATATATCCATCGGATTAGGGTCAAACCTTATAGTGAAATTCAAAGATCGATAAAGCAACGTTAGGTGTTTTAATTAGGAAGAGATTTCGATTAATCAACCTAGTCGTTAGACGTTAGCTAACTCGAGAGAGAGGTTAACATATCATAGGAATTTTCACGGTCTAATTGCCTAATTGACTGTCTGAATAGCGAACCATTGTCATTTAGTTTGGTCTAAAGGTATTGAACATCTAGGTGCCCTTCCTATTGATTGTTTATACCCTTTGCATTGTGTATTTGTTCTCGAGTTGAGTTCCTTTATTTTTATTGTTCAAACCATTAATTTTTTGGTTATATAACAAAGTGAAAGTAAGTAACTAGTAAGCGTAGTCTCTGTGGGATACGACACTCTGTACTTAGGTCCATATACTATAGTCGATAGGTGCACTTTCCTTGAGTTTGTAGGTGTAGACCGACACTACTAGGAGCCTCCAAATCACTTTCACAGAAGCGATCTCTTTGTTCCGAAGTTTCTTGACATGACAGTTAATAATCCTCAATAGAACCTCGTCATAACACATATCAGGTCTAACCTCAACTGACTGTGGTGCTAGAACATACGATGGATCAGAGATATAGGTCCTCAGAAGTGAGATGTGAAACACTGGATGAACAAAAGCAAACTAAGGCAGTAGCACCAACTCATACGCAACGGCCCCGACTCGGTCAATGATTTCAAAAGGACCAATGTACTTCGAGCTCAACTTGCCCTTTTTTCCAAATCTCATAACACCTTTCATAGGTGATACTTTTAGGAATACATGGTCATCTACCTCAAACTCCAAATGTTTACGCTTCGGACCAGCGTAACTCTTCTGACGATTGTGAGCAGTCTGTATCCGCTACTGGATCAATATGACCTTCTTAGTGGTCTCCAAAATAAGATATGGCCCCAAAGGCTCTCTCTCGCCTGCCCCAGCCCAACATAGAGAAGACTTACACTTCCTACCATATAAAGCCTCATAAGGTACCATCTCGATGCTCAAGTGGTACGAGTTGTTATAAGCAAACTCTACCAATAGCAAGTGGGAATCCTAACTCCCAGCAAAATCCATAGCGCACGCTCTCAACATATCCTCCAAAGTCTGGATCGTACGCTCATACAAACCATCACTCTGTGGATGAAAAGCACTGCTAAAATCCAATCGCGTACCAAACTCGTCCTGAAGTTTACGCCAAAACTGCGATGTAAACTGTGGTCCTCTGTCAGACATTATAGAGATCGACACACCATGCAGATATACAATCCTCTCAATGTACAACTTCGTCAATTGTGTAGCTTCGTAAGTCGTCTTGACAGGAAGAAAGTGTGCAGACTTGTCAATCAATCCACGATGACCCAAATGGAATCATATCCAGACAATGTCCTCGGAACCCCACCATGAAATCCATCGTGGTACGATCCCACTTTCACTCTGGAAGAGGCATCTGCTGCAACAAACCAGAAGGATGCTGGTGCCCAAACTTAACCTGCTGACAATTCAAACATCCACTAGCAAACTCAACTATGTCTTTCTTCATCCCCGACCACCAATAGGAATCTCGAAGGTCTTGGTACATCTTTATATACCCCAGTTGTACAGAATATGTAGAACAATGACCCTCAGTCATAATCTCCTAGCATAATCCACTAGAGGATGGTACTCATAACCTCAAACCAAACCAAAAGACTCCTAAATCATCAACATTAAAGCCCAACACTTCGAACAATTTGACTTTCTCAATCAAACTCAAAGTCTCGGTATCCTCCTTCTGAGCCTCTCGGGTTTGATCTAACAAAGCAGGTCTCGCCTCGACGTGACCAAGCAATGCTCTAGAATGGTCAAACTAAAATACAACTCAACTCCTCATCAGACTCAGCCACTCTGACACTGTTGGTCGTCTCTCGACTGTGATGTGAGCTAAACTCCCCATCGACTTCCTGCTCAAAGAATCAACAACCACGTTAGCCTTGCTAAGATGATATGATATAATGCAATCATAATCCTTCAACAGCTCTAGCCAACGTCTCTACCTCAAGTTCAGGTCCATCTACCCAAAAACATACTTCAGACTCTTATGATCCGTAAAGATCTCAAAAGTCTCTCTGTACAGATAATGTCTCCAAATCTTGAGAGCAAACACTATGACTGCCAACTCCAAATCATGTGTTGGATAGTTTTGCTCATGCCTTTTGAGGTGTTGTGATGCATAAGCAATCACCTGTGCTGCATCAATACACAACCTAGGCTGACTCTTGATGCATCATAATACACAGTGAAACCTCCAGAATCAGACGGTATGACCAACACTGGTGCACTCGTCAAAAGTTCCTTCAACTTTTGAAAACTATCCTCATATCTATCAGACCAAACAAACTTAACTCATTTCTGAGTCAATTGGGTCATAGGGGCTGCTATCCTAGAAAACTCCAAATCTCTAAAGCGGTCTTAGGGCTCTTCCAATGGAGTACAACCTGTACCTTCTTTGGATAAACCATAATACCATCTCTCGACACCACGTGTCTAAGAAATTCTACCTGTTCAAGCCAAAAGTCGCACTTAGAGAACTTAGCATAAAGCTGATGTTCCCTTAAAGTCTGCAAGAATGACCTCAAGTGATCCTCGTACTCCTCTCTACTCCTCGAGTAGATCAAAATGTCATCAATGAAGACAATCACAAATCGATCGAGATACGACCTGAACACCCAGTTCATCAAATCCATAAATGTCGTAGGAGCATTCATTAGCCCAAATGACATCACCAAAAACTCATAATGCCCATATCTAGTCCAAAATGTAGTCTTTGAAACATCCTCACCTCAGATCTTCAGCTGGTGATATGCCGACCTCAAGTCAATATTAGAAAATTATTGTGCACCCTGCAACTGATCAAATTGATCATCTATCCTCGGAAGTGGATATCGGTTCTTCACCGTTACCTTATTCAACTGTAGGTAATCTATGCACATATGAAGGCTTCCATCCTTCTTCTTTACAAACAAGACCGGTGCACCCCAAGGTGAAACGCTCGGTCGAAAAAATCCTTTGTTGAACAACTCTCTCAGCTAAGTCTCTAACTCCTTCAATTCTGTTGGCGCCATCCTATACGGTGGAATCAACATCGAATCTCCCTATCAGGTGGCAACTCTATAGCAAACTCGATCTCCCTATTAGGTGGAAGTCTAAGTAACTCATCTGGAAACACATTGGAGAACTCTTGAACCAATGGTACATCTCCAACTCTCAACTCTGGTCTCTCTGACCCAACCAACACAAATGCCAAATATGCCTCGTATCTTTGATGGATCATCTTCTCTGCTCTTATAGTGGATACATAACTCCGTACCACACTATCTCGCTTATCCTAATAACAGAACTCAGTATGACAAGGCGGTCGAAAGCATACTCTTTTCATAAAATAGTCTAGAGTAGCGTGCTAAGCCGATAGCCAATCCATACTGAGTATGACATCAAACTCCGTAACATCTAACACGATTAGGTGGGCTGTCAGCTCGTGCCCATCAATGGAAATCACGCAAACCTTAACTCCTAATTCAGTCAGAATCTTGTTGCCCAATGGCGATGATAATTTCAATAATTTATCCAACGGATGCAACGTTAAACTCGCATTCTCAACAAAATATGGTGTGACAAAAAAATGTGATGCACCAGTATCAAATAACATATAAGTTGAAGAACCAGAGATATATAGCATACCAGTCACTGCAGCACTGGAGGTTTGCACCTCCTTACGGGTCAAATGGTACACACGAGCATGTCCCTGTGGCAAAACTGTTATGGCAGACCTGTCCATGGCCTATGCCCTGTCCAATCTTGCTACGGCTCTCAGAACCAGTCGCGCCTCTCCCTGCACCCCTGCCAGCTCCAGCATTGGCGGTCCTTGTACCTCCGACCACTCATTGTACCATCTGTGATCCTGTACCATACTTCACAGGATAATCAACAATCTTTTGTCCTGGCTGCCTATAGTGGAAACAGAGACCTGATGCTCTACTACATACTCCAAAGTGTCTCTTCCCATAAGTCTCGCAAGGTGAAAGTAAACCTTTGAAACTTTGACCTCCGACATACCCAGCTGGTTGTGCCACACTAGCACTCTGGGAACTTTGTCGTTGCCTTTGTCCTCTAGAGGAATGTCTAAGCCTCTAATCAGGCTAAATACTCCATCATTGGTTCTTCTAGCCTCCAGATGTACCCTCAGTCTTTGCCCTTTTAGGCTCCTTCAGATGTCTCTCATCCTTATACTCCATACCTTTCGCACCTTCTGCAATCTGTGACACGGTATGCAAGTTCTGAATCCCTACTACTCTACTAATCCTGAGCAGTAATCAATTTATAAACTTCCTTGCCAGAGCCTCATTTCTCTTGGACTCAGGTGGTGCATACCAACTCAACTCCCTGAGCCGATCCTCAAACTCTGACACATACATACCCAGCTGCTACTCAAACTGGTCTGTCTTCTTATCCCTCACACTACAGGGAAGGACATACAAAGTGAGTTCATTCTTAAACTCATCCCAGGAGGTAATCCTACCTGGTCGCATACCCTGCCACCATCTGGCCGCTCAGCCATCCAATATAAATGTGGCAAGTATAATTCTCAAAGCATCATCAGTGAGCTCAAAACATCTCTTCACTGTGAAGGTGAAATCCTGGGGATCATCTCCCATCGCACCCGCAAATCTAGGCGACACAAGCTTCAGAAACCTGGTGAGAAGAGACTCAACGTCTAACCATAGCTCTAATGGAGCTATAACATGTGCTAGTGCAGGTGCCTCAGGCTGAGATGGAACTGGTGGATCAACCACCGGCGAAACTGGTTGACCTCCGGCACGCCCAGCTGGCTGTGACACACTAGCACTCTCGGAACTCTGTCACTGTCTATGACCTCCAGAGGAATGTCTACACCTATGATCAGGCTGAATATTATGTCATCAACCCTATTGGCCTCTAGATGTACCCTCAGTCTTAGCAATATTGGGCTCCCTCGGACGTTTCTCATCCTGATACTCCATACCTCTCGCAGCCTCTGCAATAAGTGATACAATATGCAAGTTCTGAGTCCCCACTACTCTACTAATCCTAACCAATAATCCATTCAGAAACTTCCTTGCCAGAGCCTCCTCACTTCTGGCCTTGGGTGGTGCATACCGACTTAACTATTTGAACTGGTCCTCATACTCTGTCATAGACATACCCGACTACTGGTCAAACTTATTAAACTGGTCTGCCTTATAATCCCTCACACTCTGAGGAAGAACAGACAAAGTTAGCTCATTCTTGAATTCATCCCAAGAAGTAATCCTACTTGATCCCATGCCATGCCACCATCTAGTCGTTCGACCATCTAGTAAAAATGTGGCAAGTCTGATCGTCGTAGCATCATCAGTGAGCTCCATCACGTCAAAACATCACTCAACCTTGAAAGTGAAATATGGGGAATCCTCTCCCATCGCGCCCACAAATCTAGGCAGATTGAGCTTTAATAGCCTGGTGAGTCGAGACTTAACGTCTGACCGTGGTGCTACTAGAGCTATGACAAGTGTTGATGCAACAGCTGCCTCAGGCTAAGGTGGTAGAACTGATGGCTCAACCACTAGTGGAACTGGCTGACCTCTGACAGCCTGTCTGGATAACAATGCCTCTACCTGAATAAGAACTTGGGTAAACCGCTCAAATGCATCCATCAGACCCACAGGTGGTGGCTGCTGCTGAGGTACTGAGACCTCTAGAAAACTATGTGTATCATGCTGGTCATATTGATAAGCAACAGAATGAGAGATTGCCTTATCAGGAATGCGTCCAGGCCTCCCATGGCCTCTACCACGACCTCTACCATGGCCTCTCCCATGATGTCCATCCATATCTACATGCAATCAAACCAAATTGTATATGCAAAGTCAATGCAAATGCTAGCCACAATACCGACTCAAAGGTCAAAGGGTATACAGAAGCAAATCAAACTGACTCGATCAAAGATACCTAAGCTCCACACCGACCCCACACTTACGAAACCTAGGGCTCTGATACCACCTTTGTCATGATCCAAAATCGGGTCGAGACTGCCGTATGAGGCGAACGATCTATGGGAGCCCGATTCATCTCGCACAAGCCTCAAAGATCAGAACATACTACCCAAATATTTAATTATCAAAATATTTATTAAAACATTTAATTATCAAACGCGAATGAGATATAAAATAAGTTTATATGAAATCAAGTATACATATATCTAAATCGATACATCAAAATAACATTAGCGTAAATATATCAAAAGGAAAAAGTTGCAATCTCGTAACCCAACAACATACCGGTGCGGAGCTCTAACAATACAAAAGAAGAGCCTAGACAAAAAGAGCATCACTAACCAATAGACGCCTCACTAGTAATCAAAAATGCGGAATGGTTGCCAAAGGCAAAA
>CAODLS010345534.1:0-34553 GCA_948243855.1 Flueggea neowawraea
ATATATTATTTTTTTAATAATTAATTTCTCATTATATTTTAATATAAAATTTAAAATTATTTTACACATTATTCAATTTATTTATAATATATAAATAATAATAAATATATTTATTTGACATAAATATTTTGTGAATTAGTATTAAAATTAAAAATAATATTTAAAATTATATCTATTATGATAATTATTTAATCAAATTTTTTAAAAATAATAATTTTTAAAAATAAAATAAAATGATTAATTAGAAAAATATTTAAATTAAAATAATATAGTCATTAAAGAAAAAAATTTGAGTTAACTATAATAAAAAAAATAAAAAAAGGGACATTATAACATTGCATAATAATAAAAAAAATTATAACAAACAAAAAAAATTAACAAAATATAAAACAATTTTTAAAGTAGGTAGGATCTACAATTTATCAATGGACCTTGATCATCTTTAAGTTTCTGAAACGGACCTTTCCCTAATGGGAAGGTTAATATTGTTTTGGTTAGTGGGGGTTATAGTCTTGTCCTTAGATTAACAAATGAAACTGTAAAAGTAGCTCCTTGTACTTTTTTATTTAGCAATATCATATTTTTTAATTTTATATTCATATTGTAACATTAAAGTTCTAAATTTAATAATAACAACATTTTACTCGTAATTGATAAAATTACTAAACACTTTTTGGTATTTTCAAAAAAGGTCTCAATTGCAAAAAAAAAAAAAAGAGGGAGTCTCCCTTCTATAAAAAGAAGAGAAAATTTAAGTCTAAAAATGTGTTCAAAAGTGTACATAATATTAGATTTAAATCTACAAAGATTTTCAAAGATATTCAAGAGTGTTCATAGGTGTACAAAGTTGTTATTTTTTAAACTTGATGTAATTACATAAAAAACCCAACAATTTTAGGGACTAATCACTAATTTTTCATAAAACAAACCCTTAATTACAAGAAACATTGTCGCCACCCAAAACATCAAACGCTAGATCTACACCACCGCCACCTTTCGACCACTAGCTTCTTTACATCGATGTCTCCAGATGTTGTCGACGTTCGTCGCCACTGCTTTCATCTTTGCCACCATCTTGCCACGTGTTGGAGAAGAGAAGAGAACCCGAAGAGGAGAGAAAATGAGACGAGAACAGAGAGATAACAACACGAAGATAAATGGAGACAACTAATGAAAAGAGTGATAAC
This sequence comes from Flueggea neowawraea, assembly GCA_948243855.1. Lineage (NCBI taxonomy): Eukaryota > Viridiplantae > Streptophyta > Magnoliopsida > Malpighiales > Phyllanthaceae > Flueggea > Flueggea neowawraea. Next base: position 1,188 of record CAODLS010345534.1, read on the forward strand.
GAGAATAGAGAGAGGATAGCGCGGAGAGCGGAGGAGGACGGATGAGAGAGAAGAGGTCGAAGGCGAGTGAGGAGAGCGCTGAAGGTGGCGGTAGAGAGGAGACGAGGTTGAGATTAGAGAGGAAGAAAGAGAGAGCGACGGTGGAGGAAGAAAGAGAGAGCGACAGTGGAGGAAGAAAGGAAGAAAAGAGAGAGACGGGAACGACAGAGAGATGAAATGATGATGGGGCGGCTAGGGTTTGGGTGGGGGGAGACGAACATAAAGGAAGGGAGAGATACGAGGAGAGAGATAATGAAGAGAGAGAAAAAAGTGAGAAAATGAAGAGAGAAATCACATTTTATCTAATTGAATGCAATTCTGAGATTCAGTTTTAAAAATGTAGCATTTACAAAAAAACATTTGAGCGTGTTTTTATTTGTAAAATTTAAAATTATACAATCCTAATTATAAAATTTGATATTTTAATTATGACAGCCTAAATAATTAACTCTATGTATTGAGTTAGATTTCATCCTTGTAAGTCTCTTAAATATAAAGAGGAAATTACCTGGTATATCCTAAAACCAAAAAAAAAAAAATTGGGAGCCCGCGGTTAAATTTTTTGTTTTCACGCATATGTCGCCGGTTAATATTTAATACATTTACTTTTTTTATTTATTTTTATGTTTCAGCCCTCCTTTTTCTTCTCTTGGTATGTTTAATCCTTATTTGATTCTTTTACTTATGTTAAGTGTTTTTCAGTTTTAATTTTCTTTCGTTTTCTGTTTACTGCTTTTTGTTTGATTTTATATTTTAGGCCTTATTTTGTTTATAACCTACTTTAAATTGTTTTTTTTATTTGGTTTCATTTTGACCTCTCGGTTTGGTTTCTTCATTTTCTATATTTTAAAAAAGACAACAAAAAAAAGTGGATAAAAACCAAAAGAAAACCTATATACGCGAAATCAAAAGAGAGAGTTCAAAAAATTGAAAACCAAAATTAAAAAAAAAAAACTGAAAACCGAATAAAAACCAAATATAAAATTAAATGATAGCCAATTTGTAGTTAAAAAAAAAACAAAAACCAAAAGGAAACCAACTAAAACAAAATGAAAAAAATCATTTCATACTTTTATAAATTTGATAACATATATGGGATTTTCAAGTTAATATTTGGACATTTCATAATTTATATAGTCGTGGTTTAAACTCTGATAAATTGCTGCAAACTAAATGCACTAAATGCTATTGAACTTCAAAATATATTAACTATATTCATCAATTGGAACTTAAAGTGCATACTCATAAAATCGACGATGTATGACAATAATTTTGAATTTAAGTGACTCCGCAGTTATAGCAATAACGGCTACTATGCCAATCCTACCTAAACCTTTTAAATTTATCCCATTTTTTTAAAAAAAAAAACTTCCAAACATTTTGGGCGATAATTTTACACATTACGACACATTTAAATAAAAATTCATTTATTTACAAAACAAAAATAAAAAATTTTCACCAATCCCTCCATTACCAAGTGTCCAAACTTCAACTAATCCACTTTTCCCTCTCTTCATCTTTACACGTTTCTACCTATATATATATATATATATATATATATATATATATATATTCATACTCCTCTGGCTTTATCCAACACAAAGCACCATAGCCAATCCCCATCAAAACCCTCAACATTATTCCTTCACAAGAACCAAAATCAGCTCTCTTCGAGAATTCACTCACAAGAACCCAACTTCTCACTTACTATGAAGAACCCATCTTCTTCAACGACACCATCCGCCAAGAAAACCACCCCATGTTGTAGCAAGATAGGGATAAAGAGAGGTCCATGGACACCAAAGGAAGATGAGCTTCTGGCAAACTACATCAAGAAAGAAGGAGAAGGACGGTGGCGGACCCTGCCGAAACGAGCCGGCCTTCTTCGATGTGGGAAGAGCTGCCGTCTCCGGTGGATGAACTATTTAAGACCATGTGTGAAGAGAGGCCGTATTGCCCCGGATGAGGAAGATCTTATTCTTAGATTGCATAGGTTGCTTGGTAACAGGTGTAGTACTATCCTTAAATGGATCTATCTTTAATCGATGCTAATTAATTCATTGCTTTTTTAAGTAAACAAGGTTTCAAGATCAAGTGGTGCACAAGTTAGGAATATCTAATTACTTTTTCTTTTTTTTTAGGGTTCTTCACAATTTTTGTCTTTTTTAAACAAAAAATTGAGATATATCTGTCAAGCTGTGGATATAAATTATTTGAATTGGATAATGCACCAACTTCGATTCGTGATCAATTCTACAGGTTCTCTTATCTTTGAAATTTTGGATTTTCACCTACCTACCTTTCTCCCAAAATATTGGCATGTGTATATAACTATGTATGTTTGTATTTGCATAAGTGTCCGGTTTGTGTGAATTACATGAACTTGGTCTTATTAAACTTAAAGAAGAGACACAAAAGCAATAATTTACATGTAGAGATTTTTTAGTGCCATTAGATCTGTGAATGTGGGTAATTTTGAATCTTAATTAAACTTTATTTTGGTTTTGTTTATAACACAATTTAGATAGTCTCATAAGCAATTATATGATTTCATTTTTCAGGTGGTCTTTGATAGCCGGAAGGATACCGGGTCGGACCGACAATGAGATCAAGAACTATTGGAATACACATCTCAGCAAGAAACTCATTAGTCAAGGAATAGATCCGAGAACTCACAAGCCATTGAACCCTAACCCTAAATCAGAAATCGATGGTGTTCATGATCCAAACCGAATTATCTCTTATAACCCAACCACTTCTTTTCATCAATTGGAAGAAACCAGCCGGCCATACCGAGTTATTGCTACTAAAGTAAGCCAAAACTTCACAATGCTACGCATGGATCATGACCAATATCATCAAAGCCAACAAATTGTTAATCATCAAGATCAATACGGTTCCGAAAATTTGCCCATTAATGCTTGCGATGGTCTTCTCACGGCTGCTTCTCAAGATGGTAATGAACAAAACAATGTGGAAGACTACAATGTTGTTGGAAATGGTCTGAATGAGGACACCTTCTCTTCATTTCTTGATTCTTTGATCAACGACAATGTGTTTGGGGCTCAGCAAGTACTTCTACAGCCTAATATGGCATCTGCGCCATCTTTGATCAATAACAATCCAGCTGGGGTTTCTTCTGCTCAGACATTCAACCCTATGTGGGAAGCTGAAGTGTTCTCGCCCATGGCTGCATTAGGTGAAGAAGACGGTGCATGCTTCAAATAGTACTCATCCAGCTTGATCCTGTATGCAGAAGTATATAAGAAGATCATGTAGGCTTGATTAATCCACCATTTTAGGCAAGTAAAATTAATAATGTGTTATGCAGCTTTATAGGTTTGTTAATTACATGCATATGTGTTTGTGTAGTATATGTTATTGTGATGACAAACTTGATAGCTAGTGTCTTATACATGAACATTGTTTAAGTGTTTTATGAATTGTATCTCCTTAATTATATATACTTGTGTATATATTTGAAAAAAAAAATTGAACTCTTTTCCTTCATTAGGTCTGTATTTCTTTGAAGTAGAGAAATTTAAGCAAATTAACTTATTAACTAACTAACATTTCAATCTTATACAATATTGTTGTGCATACTAATTTACCTTGATATATACTTTTTTTTATTCAAATGCTTTAATTATATCATCAAAAAGTGGCATTCTGTGTTTTAGAGATGTGACATTCTGTGTTTTAGAGATATGCATTATTTATACATATTTATCATATTACAATTTATATATCTAGCACTGTGATCTAATTTGTTGCAACTAATTACTGAAAATTACAATAAAGATTATGTAATTTTTGTCATATTACACATAATTATCATGGGTATCCCTGGTGGATCACATCATTGAGAATGATAGTTCACATAAACTAGGTTTATAATTCATACAAGAATTTGTTGAATGGTTTCAATTAAAATTGATAATACGTACAATTGAAAAAAAAAAAGAGTTTTAACTTAATGCTACTAATATTTTCACTCACTTGTACTATGTATATAGTAGATAAACACAAAATTAGCTTGTTTAATACTGCAGCATTGCTACTATTTGGACTCACTTGACGAATTCAGGAAGAACACATATAGAATACACTCAATACAGATGTAAGATAACATTATAATGTTCATAAAATATATTTGTTTTTCTTGATATGCCAAGCCAACACAAATTGCAATATCACATATATGTTTATAAATTTATAAAATTGTTTCCACAACCTCTATTTTTCTTTATATATCGATTGATTTCTAAATGCATGCATGCATATATTGTATCTGTATGCATGTACGATATCCCTAAATTTTGTAAAGTACGTAGTGAAGGCTTGATATTTTTCTAAGTAAATGATCCTTATAGTTATAAGTATATCACCATGAAAAAAAAAACTATTAATACATATGCAGTATTGATAGATGATATTCATGACTACAAAAAAATTAACATTATTCATAATTATCTGCTTATTTATATTCAATGATAATCTTATGCTATTTATGGGCTCAATACTTTGAATATCCTGTTGAGATTATTATATGCTAAAAATCCTCATAATACGATGAAGAAGAAAACCTAGTGTTTTCATTTTGCTTTATTGGTATTTTACAATTGTAAAGTGTGTTTGACCATGAGAAAACCAAATAACAAATAATTTTTTGATAAGGGGTGCAAACTATGATTGTGTATACGTAGCGGATCATATAGAGGTAAGTTCTATGTTTTTCTTTTTCCTTTTTTGAAAAAAAAAAGGAAAGATAAGTGCCTTATACTTGCATTTTAGCTTTGCACATATTTGGATATTCAGTTAGGACGTCAATATATGCATTTACTGTAGTTAGATCCAGAACAAAACTGTTGAAGTCTAGAGGGTGATTTTTTTTTCCTTATATATATATATATATATATATATATATATATATATATATATTAATTGTGCATGTATGTATTAAAAAATTCAAACAATATATATATAAATATATAAAGCAAAAATTAATTGAAAAGCGATGATTATTACACATATGATAGTGTAACATTCTTAGATTGAGCTGTTGATTAGACGCTCGATCATTACAAGCTACGCTGAATACTGGTGACTAATTAGTTTCATGAGTATTGATCGAATGTAAATTAATAGGGGTAAATGATAATATTTTTACTAGTAAAAGGATTTAGGTGGAACACTGTTATTCAGCTAAAAATATTTTTGCATGAAATTAATAATGTTTCCTATTTAAAAACCATTTCAATTGGTTTTTAATTATAAATTGTTAAAGTAGTTAATGCTAGAATGTATTTTCAATAATAGAAGTAATCAAATGATCAAATAACATGCTTAATAACAATAGAAGTAACAATCTACGTGGGCCCCAAATAGCTTACATGCTTACCTTCATATATATTCTACTTTTTTTTTTTAAATTTCGTTTGTTTTCAAAAATTCAGACCAAATAGCTTAGATATGTGTGTGTGCGCTTGTGGAGTTCTATGCATGAGTCTAGCTAATTATTTTGTCAAATTGTAGTAAGAAAACCTAAGTATGAAATCTTCTTATGCAAGTATTTCATGCAAGAATAATCTTGAACTAAGTCAAATGAAAGATAACGTTTCATGGCTTGCTACAGGCGAAAACCCTAATTCGGGTACGTGCCCGTGGCATGGAAAACAAACGAAGTATGCATTGCATGATATACTTGCATGCATGGCCAATCTTTGTGGAACCTAGGCCGTACATTTTCATTTTCCTATGATTTTATGAAGGGTTATGCAAGGAAGAGTCACAGATAAATGAATTTCAATATGAGTTCCAAGCAACAATTTTAGGGTTAATGAAATTTTTATTCTATAAATGCTTTTTGTTTACTTTTCCTTTTACATGTCTAATCTATTAGGTAGCTCGTATACGGAAAACATAATAATTAAATATTTTTTTTGGCATTTGGCAATGTGAAAGTTTGAAGTTATTAATGTTAATGTATGTACCTTGGTTTAAACAAAAAAGTTACGCATGTACGAATGTCCGCCATATCTCTGTTTTGTTCGAGAATCATTATGATATGTAGTAATAATAAAAAATTATAAGACATGATAATTCATTGCCTTCTAAGAAGAATTAAAATTTCAGTTCATTAGTGTTAAAAGATGTTTTTGATACCACTAAATCATAAGTTTGTTATAAAATGTAGTTTAAGCTAATAAAACATCGAGTCGTTTGATTCGGTCCAACATCGAATCAACACTTCAATAAATGAAAACAAAACTAAACGCACCAAATCAAAATTTTCATATAAATCAAATCAACTAAACCAATAAAATAAATCATCAATTTATATGGTGTTTGATGGGAGAGGCTACTGTGCTTTAATTTTAATATGCTTTATATGTTTTTAAGGGCTCAGATTTGTTAATACTTTTAAATTTAATCCGACAGTTGTAATTTTAACAACACATTAATGAGATTTTTGGGCTAAGAGCCAAGTTTAATGTGCTGGAAAAATCCCAGTTGTCAGATTAAATTCAAAGTGTAAACTAATCTAAATCCTTAAAAGCATGTAAAGTATAAATGGTTAAAAAGATAATAGTCACTTTCGGTATCTGATGGCCTACTCATTCAGACTACTCAACCAGTCATCCTCCCTCAATGACCAAAGTCAAAAATCAAGTCAAACTACACATTCTTGTCGACCGAAACCATCCCTATTCACGCACTGACTCATTCATCCTTGTAGTGCTATAGAATTGACATATCGATTAGGAGAAGTTGAGACAAAAGATCGCTTATAAGTGTTATTATCCCTTAACTAACTGCTGTAGCTTTTCAAAGATAAAATCACAAGAGTTGTTCATAAAGGACAACCCAAAACAGATAATATCTCAATAGAATGGACCGACAATCATTAAAGAATATGAAGCACAACAATTCTCAACTCACCTTCAATTTATTGAAACCCAAGGAGACATCACTTGCAACCAATACATAAGCACACATAGAAATATTAGAGACACACCTATGCACCGACGAACTCACTCTAACTCATAGCTCTCTTCTAGTTCCTTGCACTCTCACAGTCACAGAGGCATTATACCACACATAGCAAATAGCAACAACCATTGTACCCAAAAAAAAAATAAACACAACAAGAGAAACCAAAATAGCATGTCGGAATGAAGAGATGAGGAACAACGAGCAACAAGACGAACCATTGCGAGGAGGAGCATGATATCGAGATGATGGTTGGTGGTAGCGTGGCTTTTTTTTTTTGAGTTGTCGCAGTTAGGAAAAGTTTAGTTTTTTTTCTAGGATTTTTATGTTTAAGAATTTGATTTTAGGAATTGCATTCAATTTTATTATAGTTAGGATATGTAGTTAGGGATTTGTGAAGTGGAGGAAGATCAAGACACAGGAGGAGCAGTGCAATGCAGTTGTTTTATCTTTTTCTACAAAATTAATCCCTACCTCGACCATCCACCTATTAACATAACCCTCACGTCTGGCTTCCCCCTTATCTCATCTTTTCTTCTCTCTTAACCATCTTCTCATCCCGACAAACTATACAACCTCTACTTTCAAGACAAACCACAAAAAAATGAAACTTCTCTCTTCACAAATCATTGCTTAAATCCAATCAACTAGTTATCTAGGGGTTGTGGCTTTAGTGGCCTTGTGCTGCTAGTGGCATTATTCTATGTATTGGTTGGTGATATGGCACAAGTAAAATGCCCATTAAATGTATTTAATGATGAAATTGTAACATAAACGTTATAAATATTATTCTACTAACCTTCCACTCTATAAATAAAAATACGAGGCAATTAGCTGAGGTATGCAATATTCTCAACACACATTAATACTCTATCAAAATCTCTACTGACTTGAGCGTCGGAAATTCCAGGGGAGCAACCGACCTTATCGTGTTTTGTGTTTTCAGATTTCAAGATGTCGTTCACGATTCTCAAATGTTTGAGTTGTTCGATTTTTCTTCATTATTGTTATTCGAGTTTTGAGGCAACAACATTTGGTATAAGAGCATAAGAGTTAGTGTAGCTAGGTGAATAAGGTAAGGCTGAAGTCCGAACCTAGAGGAGATTTGATATTGAGAATATGAAAGAACAATTCCACCCTAGGCAAATTTGATTCTGTCTAATTTGGTTTTTGCAAAATCATCGGCCAAGTTTGTTTATTTTTGTTATTATTTCAGTTCGGTTTGGTTTGAAACTTGAAAGGAATACTTTGTTTTGTATCTGAACTCTTTTTCCAAGCAAAAGTTTGTACTTCATTTGGAAAAAGAAATCATATAATATTAAAGTGAAATTTTAAATTTTAGCATTCCTATTTCGTCAATAAAATAAAAAATACTTTAAAGTTACGACCCCTAATATTACAATTTTTAATTCCCAAATTTACGTATTCCGGTAAAAATTCTTGAATGACTTTTTGATCATTTTTGTATACGTAGATATAAAATAATTCATATCCCTCCGTAGTATCCACAGTTGATTACAAATCAACAAGCATTGGGAGGTGTGTTATCTAGTCAGAATATATATGCTGTAGACAAACAAAGCACAGAGCAATTTGCATTTCATATATACAAATTAGCTGAAGGATAATATACGTATACTTTTTTTTGTAGGACGTATTTCATTTTGTTTGAACCGATTGTGTCCTCTTTTTGTTCTTTCAAACCGGTTCTTCCTTAACTAGCCTTCCTCTAAATTGAAAATTCAACATACTCGTAACGGATTGAAGCTGTTGAAAGTTTGGTGCAAGAGTACTGATGAATTAACTCGGCAAGGCAATTAATTGCATGAATGCTTGAACAATATAAGTCAGTTTAGTTCAGTTTTGTTTGTTTCGTTTGGAACTGAAAGTTTGTACAGAGGAATATATAGTTTGGCGACTTTATGCATAGACGCATGGGAGACCTTGGGGGTCCACTATATGCTCCACCAAAACGAGAAAAAATCACCAACTTTTCTATGGAAAAAACTCAAACTGACCATTTATTTTGAACTGATGAAACTTTTGACTGAAATTGAAGAAATTAGAAGCCACAACAGCACCTAGCCGCCTACAACAAAGATATATCGGAAACAAAGAAATTTGTATACGAACTTCCATATTAAATATGGCTGTTGCATTAAATTATACATAGTATTCAGATATCTTTTTAAAGTCTGACTGATTCAAATTTGAATTGGGCATATGTTAATTTAATATGATTTTATGATCAATAAGGCATAAATAATATTCCTAAAAACTACCTTAAAGGAAGGTTTGTATCAATTTATGGAATGATTCATTACATATTTTTTCATCTTATATGAGATTCATGAATATTCATTGCATACCTCTCACCCTCTCAGGGCCTGAGTTTTATGCAAGAAACTTTGGAGCATAAAGTCCCAGAAAATTCTGAGCCGAATTATGTAATGTAAGAAATCTAGAGACCATGAAAGAACAGGAAACCACCTTAAACTACCCTAAAATGATATATGCTATTCTTAAAAAACCACCAAACCTACATACAAGTTAATTCAGTTAGATGGACTTAACTAAATGTGTGACACTCCTTCCTGTCAATCTACCTAGATCAACTTGACAAAAAAAAAGACGGGTATGTATACTTTGATATTGTACCAAGCAAGTAAAATCTAGCTTTTAGTTACTCACATGCAAATTACGTTCAACTTCTCCATTTTTTTTTCAAAGGTAGGGGGTGGACCAAAGTTTAAAGCAATTTTATTTTTCTCTTATTTCCTTCAAAGATTGAACCTAAAACGTCCAACTATAAACATTAACTGATTACCGTCAGACTCAGTCACGGGGGCACGTTCAACTTCTCCATTGAATACACTATAATTTTTTGCATCATGTCTATGCTAACAACTATATATTAATCTAAATATCTATTTCCTAACTACTAATTTACTACTTTATGGCTTAACTATTAAATAAAATATAAATTTATCAAAAATTTAAATATCTAATTAATTCTGATAAAGAAAAATCAGCAATTAATTGATATATTATCTCTTTTCTTAACCAAAACTCCTTCTGTATTTGTTTAACTACCATAACCATTGTTTGGTTTCATAACTTAACTTATAGTGAAGTTAATTCGAAAGAATTTATACTAATAGAAAAGTATATTATTGACTATGTTATATTTTTTTATATTTGATTCACTTATTAATTTGGGAAATTTTTGTTCAACTGTCTGTTTGGTTGAGATGTTTATTTTCTTGAAATTAGTTTATAGGGTACAATAATATCCTTATCATTAAAATATTAAATTGAATGAATAAAAATGGACTTATTTTTATATGAAAAAATAATTAATTAAAATTAATTAAAAATTAAGTTCTAATTGATCAAATATTTATTAAAAATCTAATAATTAAAAATATTTAAGTTTGAAAACAACTCATAAACTAATAAAAAATTGAATTAAGTTCTAACCAGTCAAATTGCTCTTTGTGTGTTGTACCAAAAAAAATATGTATATATGATTTTTGTTTTTATATGATTAAAGAGGGTATTTTAATCCTATTATGTTATTTTTAGTCAAAAAGTACAAGTGACACACTCTCTTCTCGGTAATTAAATTCCTAAGAAACCAATAAATTGAGCAAAAAAATTTGAAATTCGTTTGACTTTTAACTTCTTTCAAACCAAACATAACCAAAATTATAACTTTCTTGGAACTTGCACTTCCAGAATGTACTTACTTTGAACTAAACAAGAGCTTAATTAATTACTATAGGTTATAAGTGGAAATTGAAATAGTTTCTATACATTCCACCGAAGTTTCCTCATAAAATACTTTTTGGTGAAGAAAATTTGCTCAATTCTTTAATGGGTACTCTATAATTTCTATTGACTTTCCCTTAGAATTAAATATTCGATTCTTAATACTAAAGAGTGAACTCCAAAAATAAAAGGTCGTGAGTTTGATTTTCGATTGGAGCAGATCAAATAACTTATTAAAAAAATAAAATATATATTCCTCATATTTCATTAATCAAGAAGTTTAACCTTAAATGATATTTATCCAAGTGTTATATGTGGTTATATTCACATATATAGGTGCAATTTAAACGTCTAATAATATTGACGAGTGGAAACCTTTTGAAGTTGTTAATACCAAAGAAGGAAAAAGTAATGGCATTGATGACCAAAACTTCTCCGTCTAATCTTCACACAAAAGGACATAGAGAGAACTTTTTGGTTGAAAAGAAGAAATGGAGAGAGAAAGAGAGAGAGAGATGCTACTATTTATCGTTAGGAAGAGAAGGAGGAAGTTGGCGATCTTAAGTAGGTGGCATATGGCTCCATATTGATTTTGACCCGTGGGTGTGGTGAATTAATGCCATACTTTTCGAATTTTTTTTAATGAATACGAATAATTTCCTCACTGTTATATTGTAAGTGGACATGCCTACTGTACTTTCCACTAGAAATGTGAGCAATAATTATTTTTTTTAGAAATTTGGACTACCGAAGTTCATATTCAGCAAAAATCCACTCAATACCAATATATTTAATTGAAAATAATATTATATTTACAATTTTTTTTTATTTATTGTCTTTATTTGTTTAGTTGATGTTTTGAAACATTCCAACTTCGTAGGAGAAAGTAAACAATATAGTCAAAGTAGGCACAAAGACATTTCAAGTGGGAATAATTTGACTTGTTTGAAATTAATCCTATTGGTCACATAAGCTAGTTAGATCGCCAAGAATATTAAGCAGATTTCTCATATTATTCATATTTAATTTGTTCAACGATGTACTTAACGTCTATTGTAATTTTGTTTACCGGCTGACGAGGTCGCAACAACGTGAATAGGTTTAATAAAAAATTGATCTTTTTTAATTTCAAAGTAAAATGAGTCGAGAAGTTAATAAACTTAAGCATTTACTACTGTCTTATACAGTTGAATTGGGGGAGTGGGAAGGGAAAGAAAAAAAGGAAAAAACCTAGGTAGATGGAACCGATAACCCCAGTTATGCATGCTTTTGATCATATTTATGCCTAAAACATTACCATCATTAATCTCATTAGCAGAAAATTAATTAGATAATACGTGAAAAATAAAATATTTGACAGCACAAACATCAATAAACTCAACATCCACATTCGCAAGAAAAGGAAAAAAAACATCCACATTCTCATAATCATCACAAGTAGGCACCATATGATCAAGAAATAATTAGACTAACTTAATTTCCAGATATATTCAAATCTAGTAATTAAATATAAACTTTCTTTTCTTTTTTGTACATAGGAATCTAACAGGAACTAAATTGACTAACCTGGAATGTTTTGGTCTCCATCGATATCGAAAGCCTTGGTACCTCAAAACGAGTGCGATTGAACAAGAATTTTGTTCTGTGGAATTGAACATAAAATTGAGTAATCTTGAAAGTTTTGGGAGGAGGAATTGGTGATCATAGCTGAAGTTCCTGAATTAGAGGGAAAACATGCACGAAGGGTTAGAGAATAGTGGTACGGATTTGGTAGTCATGAGTGTGTTTGTGTGTAAGTTAGTGATATTTTTGGCATACGCATTGTAAGTGTTCGATGACCAAACATTCTAACTAGGAAACATGGTTCACTAATGGACCTACCCTTCTTTCTCCACTTTATATAGTTGCACTCGACTTCATTGTCTTTTCCCAACTGCCCTTTTTTACATTATTTATAAGCATTTTTTTTATAAGCACATGAACTCCATGCATCTGTTGATTTGATTGGTTAAAAAGTTGAAAGGGCCATTTCACTATAGCAAAATGATTCTTAAGGACCAATTATTAACCAGTGGCTTGAGTGAGTAGCCAAAATTTTACCTCCAAGTCAGATTACGAAAGTGTCATTATATATATATATATTAAGAAAGAAGAAGAATTTTATTAAGAAAAAACAAATACATCAGTTTATAAAAAAGATCGAAGGAAACTTGGAGTCTCTTGCCAAATAAAAAGACTAATATATAAATGAGCCTAGTAAAATGAATTTTATTATCTAACGTGAGTCAAGTGTATAAATATCACATTGACGTGTTTTAGACTCTATTGAGACTATAATACAATTTTATAGTCACATGTTTATACATTTAGCTAGACAATTATAATCAGATCATCTTAAGCAAGTTTGCAATAGGAAACTCGAGCCCCTAATACCCTGACTCACACTTTACGCATCATTCCGTGGTAAGAGACTGCGTTCCAACTGTAGAAAACGCAAAAACATCAATATAATCCACCCTATTCTATCACCTGTTATTATCTACCCATCATTAATACTCATCAAAAGCATAATATATTCCACTTTTTTATAACGAAATAACAACAAAGTTTGTATTTTTAGGCTTTAGGAAACTCATTTCTCCACCCACAATCTTATCAGCCCATAAACCTTACATTTCACAAAGATGAATCATTCAACTGATTTGATCCTCATCATAATCATGATCTTAATTTGACTTGCTCTAAATCTAAATCTATATCTATCTATCTATCTATATATAAAAGTATCGAGGTAGAAAATAAAAAAAAAAGTCATAAAAACCCTTTATTAGAGGTTTCACAAAACAAGTGTTTTGCTATATGTATTAGGTATTCTAATCCAATTAGAAAACATGTTGTTAAATAAATAAATTATTCCTAATTCAACTATAAGAGTAGAAAATTTAAAGTGCTTGAGAAGCGGACAAAAACAATTGTGGAGTACCATTAAAAGAAAATCTGTTATTGTTACAATTTATTTCTGCAAAAGCCTATTTGTTTTCGTTAATATATTTTTAAAAAGTTCTACTGTTTATAGTTCCTACAATTTCAATACACATAACAACGAGAAACAATTTCAATACGCATAACAATAAGAAACACGTAATCATACTTTGATTAAATATTCTTAATTACTAATACATACCCACTAATTCCCTTAATTAACCAACTAAATAAGTCCATTATCCTTTATTAAATATTTTCTTAATTATTAATACATACCCACTAATACCTTTAATTAAAAAATTAAATAAGTCCATTGTGATTAAATCTCTTTCGAGAGTGCTTTTCTACTCCAAATAGAAGAAAAGCATTCTTGCGTCCGTAAATTTCGAGAGTTCATTGTCACAGAGTTTTTCTAAGGTTTAATCTTTCTCGAATAGAATGATGAAAGAGCATTTTGTAGCTACTCCTGCTAATCTGTAATTTAAACTAGGTTGATTTCAGTTGTCACCAGAACTTTTGAAAGGTTTATCTTTAATAGAATACAATTGTGAAAGAGAATTCTTGTAAGTGAATCCATCTAACCTGTAATTTATTTCAGTTGAGTTGAGTCGTACGTTTTTCTTTGGTTAAAAAGTTCTGTTCAATTCAAGTGTTATAACTTTGAATTTGCAATTTTCAGGTACTGCAGGTGAAAAAAGGACAAGTAGCAATAGGATCTGGTTCAAAATCAAGAGACAAGGTGGTAATTGTGGAGGAAGTAACTCTGCAAACTGTTTTTGAAGCTTTGGACAAAGCGCCAAAATGCAATTGATGGAAAAGTGAGAATTCGATTCGTGTAAGCTATATGTTTTGTTCATTGTGTTATCTTCGTGCAATGAAGCTTGGCAAGAGGATCTTTCATCAGTCTTTCCTAACAGTTAACCAGCAAAAAATTCTGAATTATTCTTCACAGAGAAACTTCAATTTACAGTTCCACCCTGATTTCAAAGAGTTATAAGATTTCTGGATCAGAAAAATGGAGAAAAGAACATAAAATTAAATGTGAAAGTTTCGATTGTTCTAGAAATTCACATCTTTTAACTCCCTTTGGTTTTGTTCTTCCTTTATCAGTATTTGCTACACTTCTGCAAATCAGTTAATTCTTCCAGAAATGAACTTTTATCTGCCTTCAACATCTTGCATTGATTGTAATTTTTCATAAGGTAGACATGGCAAAAAATGAACCGGATCGTCGGTTTGAACCGGAACTAGACCGGATGAAACCGGACAAATCTTCCCCCATGCGGTTCGGTTCAGGTTCATAGTTTGTAAAAATCGTGGAACCGGCGGTTCAAACCAATGTGTGGGCCCATTTTTCTATTCCATATTTGTTTTAATTATTTGTATTCCATATTTGTTTTAATTAGTTGTTAATGAAATTAAGTTCAAGCCCATTTTTATTTTTTATTTTTTACATTTGTACAAATTAATGACTTGTAATTGTATTATTTTAATTATTTTTTAATGAAATTATTACTTAAATTCCTTCAATTTTTATTAGTGTTTTTTATTTAAAATAGGACAAAATCCATGGCGGTCTCTGAGGTTTTGTGTATTGTTCATCCTGGTCCCTACTAGTTTTAAAATAGTCGTTTCAGTCTCTCACTCTTAACTCCGTCAGTTTTACTTAACAAAAAAAGTGAAAAGACAAATTTACCCTCGAATTAAAAATATTTATTCACTCTAAACTAAAACGAACCAAACTCACCTAAACACTTAAGCCCATTTCTTCACTCTAAACCAAAATGAACCCAACCCAAATTTAATAAACCAAAACCAACCAAGAGTAAAAAACCAAACATTGAAACCCAACCTCAACCCCAAACCCTTCTTCTTTTCCTTCTTTAAATCTATTCAACAAACCCTAGAAAATATAGTCGCCACACTTTCCTTTCTCACTACCCTGTTCATTATGCCTATCTCTCGCCTTCCCTCTCTCTTGGTCTCTCTCTGCAACGAGTCCCGCCTCGCCTCACACATTTCTTTCAACGAATCCCTTTAACGAATCTCTCTCTATGCCCTCTTCGTCGAGACCCATACTGCCACTCATCCCTCTCACCCAATCGTCTGCTCTCCTCTCTCTCTCTCTCACTCTTAACAGGTTTTGATGGAGTCACAGGAGAAGGCGACTGCTTTCTCTCTCTCTCGACAGGTTTCTGATCTCCACCACATTTGCCAAATTCACACACACACTCTCTCTCATCTGTTCAATCATAGTGTTTAGTGATAGAGGAGGAGATTGCTATTGACAAGACGAGTGCTCAAAACAATGAAGCTTTAGAATTGAATTCTGGGTTTTTTTACTAATGTTGATTTTTGGGTTATGCTCTATATTTTAAAGGTTTCTTGAAAAAATTCATCTTTCTAAGGATTGAGATTGCGAAGAAGATATGATGAAATGTAGATGAAATTAGACAGAGAAGAAAGAAAAATTGAATGGAATTCTATTTTTGTGTTGATTTCTCTGCTGTTTTTCCTGTTTTCCTTTTTCTTATGTTTTGATTCAGTAGGATTGTAGTTATTGTTTTGAATTTGTTGAAAATTGAATGAATTTTGGTTTGAGTTGAGTGGATTTTTGCATTGGTGATGACTGGATTGACAGAAAAATGGTGGTGGGGTGACTTGTTTGTTTGGTTGTGACTAGGGGTTGTTGGTGTGGGTGAGAGAGAGGAGTTGATGAGAGAGAAAGATAGTTGATAAGAGAGAAAAATAAGAAAATAATATAAGGGTATTTTTGTCATTAAATACTTAAAATTAGAAGGTCTCATATGCCACGTCAGAAAATCTGACGTAGCCGGTTATATTTGACTAACAGTGACAAATAAACGGATCGAAACGACTATTTTAAAACTAGTAGGGACCGGGATGAATAATACACCAAACCTCGGGAACCGCTATGGATTTCACCCTTTAAAATATGGTACAAAATATCTATATTCACAATTACATTTAACAATTGCAAACCGAAACCAAACCGAACCGGGGCCAAAATTGAGTACAACAACATTTAGGGAAAAAAAATCTGGTTTGAACCAGACCGAACTGGAACCGGTGACCTAACCGGTCCAAACTATTGATTAAACCGTCGAAAACTGAAATCGGAACCAAACCGCCAAGAAGTTCAGGTTCAATACCCTCAATGAATTGAAACCGCCGGTTCATGAACCAGAATCGGCGGTTTTGGAACCGTGGCCGCCCTTACATACAGGTACAATATATATGATGGAATGTACACAGACGAAATGCAAATATAGTGAGTTTACGGAAGCAGAAAAAATACTATATATTAAAAAGACTAAAGAAAGAAGAGATGCCAAGAAAGTTCCGAGACAAAGAATTTCTTTTTACATTCCAAGTGCAAGTGAAGATCCAGGTATATTGAAACACTATAATATTTAATTATGAAAACATCGATTCTTTTACTCATTATGGTTGCGTTTAATTTATGATGTTATTATGTTGAAACGTTTTAGCACAAATTTCAAATAAAATGTCAAACAATAATTTATTTGTCTTGAAGAAAGTCCTATCTTGTAAACATTGTGGAGCATGAAAATTCCAGTATGAGCTAACAAGTTTTTGTTGTTATAATGGAGAAGTGAAATTAGCCACAAATGATGTACTGCAAAACCTGTATGCTTTATTTACTTCAGAAACATAGGAAGGGAAGCAATTTCAGAAATATATTTGGGCATATAACAGTATATTCTCTTTTACATCATTTGGAGTGAAACTTGATAAAGAACTTGCTTCGCAACGAAATGGAGTTATATCTTCAAAGCTCAAGGTTAGATTTATCCTGATTTACCATCTTTACTGCCAAGAGATAAGAATCCGTGTTATTTTCAGTTGTACTTTTATGATACTACAAATGAGCTTAATAACCGAATGAATGTAATAGAAAATTCCAGCATCGATTGATCTATTATGAAAAAGTTGATGAAAATACGTTCAAAGAATCCTTATGCTCAATTTTTTCAAAGTTTGAAAGATCAACAACCACTTGAAGACCTTCATATTGTTATAATAAGAAATTTGAAATTAGACCAAATGGTGTATAATGCTTCAATTGTATATCAAGTAGCTACTATATGGATTGAAGGCAATAATCCAGATATTACATCAAACATAGAGATAATTGTACATACTCATTCAGGTCATAGACATAATATTAAAGATTATTTTGGTTGTTAAGATTCCTTACAATATCCTTTATTGCTTCCATATGGTTAGAGTGGGTGGCATTAAAATATTAATATTTTTCCAACTAGAATGTTGGTCATCAAGTCATTTCAACAGGGGATAGAAGACTAAATTTGTCATCCTATGAAAATGTTGAAGACATTATTGAACAAGAATGTGAAAGTAATTTTTTTTTTACAATACTTGATTTTTAAATTATTTACTCCTTTAATTTTTTGTCACTGTTGTCTGTTTCCATATTATCTTTATTATTTTATAATATTTATTTATAAATCTAATATGACTTGCGGGTGCTAACAATCAAAATGTTAACAACGTCTCTTGTCATCAATATTATTGTCACTTTTTACAAATACGTGATAATATGCTCTCATTAATTCATCAGTTGGTATCAGAGATGAACGATCTTGCCTCTGAGAAGACAACAACAGCTTGAAAACGTTTATGAAACTAACATAGAGTAGCAGATCCGTGAGATTATGGATGAACAACTTGAACATGGCTACAATTCAAGGCCAAATTCTCTCCACCCTGGGCAGAATGACGCGGTGCAAAATTCCATGTTATAATTTTTTTAATTCTTTTAGGTTTCTATTTTAGTTAGGTTTCTTATTTAGGAATATTCAATTATTTTGTTTTCTTTAGTTTATTTTCTTTAGGACTCTTATTAGAGTTTTATCCATACCTTATAAATATGTAACATTCTTATTTCTTTAGCGGTAGAGTTTGATAAAATATGTTGGCGTGAGCACCCTCTTTCTCTCCCAATTTCAGTATTCTTATGGAATCAACTATTTTTTATGCCTATTTTCCCGTTATTCTTTGAATCAACAGGTTTATAGAAGATTGTTTCTGGTATTCGTGTCAATTGTGTAAATTGTTCAACAACATCGTTTCATATGGGCTCATTTCATTCCTCTGTCTCAGTCTTTCAGTTGTTGGAAGGCACTACTTGGCAAGTTAGCAACTGAATCAGTACTAGTTGCATGTGGTTTTGCTTTGACATCTATGTGTCGATTATATGGGTGTTCTATTGAATCTGTTACCCATTTGTTTTTGGATTGAATGTTTGCTAGAACGATTTGGGTAGCAGTCTAGTCACTTTTTGGTCATGCCTTCCCCTCCTGTACTTCTCTGGCCAAATTTTTTGAGCATGCCGTTAAGTTTGTCTTCAGTCCCCAGTTTCATGCTTACTAGACAGTTGTTTTGGTTACTTATTTGGAAGGCTAGAAATGAAGCCATTTTTTACGGGACTTAGCCTTCATCGTATTTTTTCCTTCAACGGATCTAGGGTGCCACTCGGGAAGCTAACCATACATTTTTTCCTCGTGGTTTCTTTATAGGTTGTTTCTCTCCTTTTACTGGTACAACTCTTGCTTTTGTTGTATAATTTACTTATGCAATCTTGGCTATTCGAAAAGCATGGGAGTTGAGTTGGCACAATTTGTGGATGGAGAGTGCTTCAGTCTATGTTGTGCATCTAATCAAGACTTGCTTTTCTATTGTTCCCTGGCATATTTACATTAATTGGATGGAATGATTGCATCATTTGTCCCATATAAGGGTTGTTGCTTCCCACATCTACCACAAAGGCAATGGCGTGGTGAATGTGTTTGGCAATCAGGGACGAACAATTGAGAGCTTCCAGTGGTGGCCCTTTTTTCCTAGCTTTTATGGTTCTCTCATTTATGATGATTTGAATAGGATTGTACGATACCGCTTTGTTTAGCACTATTAAGTGTTGTGTCAACTTTTTGGTTTATTGCCCGTCTGGGTTGTATCCTCTTAATTTACCTATTTTCTTTTCTTATTAATAAATTTAGGCTTTGGAGCATGAAGATGTCGTAAGAGAGGTGTCAACCTAGTTAGGATGTCCATGTTGTGAAAATCACTGATTCATGAGACTTATGTCTTTTATTAAAAAAATAATTCATCTTGGAGGCAAATTGTTTCAACATTATTTGGTAGATATGTATATTAAACTCGAGCAAACAAGGCTTGATTTCTACCAGTGGAACTAAAAGAAAATCATATGTAAATTTTATCAAGGAATATATGATTGTGTTAGGGCTAGAAAGAATAGAGTTAAAGAGGTCGGAAAAAGAATTGTTCTACCAGCATCCATCATAGGTGGCCCAAGAGATATGAGGCGTCCTTAACGATTTGAAAAACTTGATATTTTTATGACCATTGCATGCAATCCTGACTGATAAGAAATATAAGGCAATTTAAAAGAAGGCCAAACTGCTCAAGATATTCTTAATCTTGTTGCTAGAGTTTTTTGGGAAAAATTGCAGATTTAAAAAAGGAGCTCTTTAAGAAAGAAAAATTTGGTAAAGTAGCCGTTCATGTTCATGTTTTTGAATTTCAAAAGAGAGGTTTACCTCATGCTCACATTTTGGTAATTAATGCATCTGGTTTCAAGATTACAAATGTAGATGATTTTGATAAATTTGTATTTGCTGAAATTCCTAATAAAGAACTTGAGTCAAATCTCCATGAAAAAATTGTTAAACACATTATGCATGGACATCGCGGTAACAAAAATCCAAAAAAAAACTTGCATGATTGGTGGTAACTGCAAGTCCCATTATCCTAGAGTCTTTTTTTTTTTAGAAAACAATGCAAAGAAAATATGCATACCCAATATATAAAAGAAGCAATAAAAGAGTAACAGTAAGTAAATATTTTTCAAATAAATTTTATCAATATTTCATTTTCAAATATTTTGTATATTTTATGCATTGGTTTAATTATTCTTATATTCTTAACTTTTCATGCATTAAGTTCGAGTATGAAATGCTATTTTGGATAACAGATGAGTTGTACCTTATAATGCTTATCTTCTTCAGATATATGATTATCACATCAATGCTGAAATTTACTCACATGTTAAGGCAATGAAATATCTTTACAAGTATGTTTATAAAGGTCATGGTAGAGCTGCAATTTATATTGCTTCTGCATACAGAGATAATATTATTGATGAAATGAAATTCTTCCAAAAAGCAAGATGAGTACCAGCATCAGAAGCAATATGGAGATTATTTGAATTTGAAATAAAAGACATGTATCCAATAGTCATAAATTTATATCTTCACCTTCCTAACCAACAATCAGTACCTTATCCATAAAATGCAGATTTAAGGGAGATTATTAACTTCAAAAAAGCTAAAAGAACAACATTAAATGAATTTTTTAATGTTTGTGCTATAGATGAGGAGGCCACTAGTTTGTCATATAGAAAATTTCCTGAACATTACGTGTGAAATCAGATATCAAGGCGATGGTTTTGAAGGAAGATAGGCAAAGTGGTTGGTAGGATATATGGAGCAAATCCGATAGGAGGTGAAATGTACTAGTTGCAACGTCTTCTAAATCATGTCAGTGTCCCAACCTTTTTTGCGGCTTGTTAACTGTTAATGGAACACAATATTCGACATTTAAAGAATCAGCTTTATAAAGATGGTTATTGAATACTGACAATAGTATTTGGAATGTATAAATGAAGAAACTACTTTTAAATTGCCTCAATGTCTTAGAAATTGTTTGCTACATTATTAGTTTATTGTCAACCAGCTAATGTTCGACAATTATGGGATGAATGTCTTGGAGCTATGCACTCTGAAGATTTTAAAAGACAACACAACAACTCAACATGATGCACAAATACAATATACTCCGAGAAGTATTGGCTATTTTTTTGGAAAGTATGGGCAAAAATATTGAAAATTACGATTTGCCGAATCTGGAAGATAATTTTGATCACTCTATTCTGTCAAACAAACAAATAGAGGAAGAAAAAGGATATTCAAACTCCTCCTGAGGATTTTCATGCATCATCAAAATTGAATCCAGAATAAAAGATTGTGTACAAGACAATAATAGCTAGAGTTGATTCAAACAAAAGTGGGATTTTCATTGTGGACAGTCCTGGAAGAATTGGGAAGACGAATATTCCTATATCGAGCCATACTTGCTAACATAAGATCAAGAGGTCCTGGAGGTACTATTTTTATAAAGTGTCATGCACAAACTTATATTGAAACCACAACTAAAGTAATTTTTCAATAAAATCAACTCAGTTATGTTAATATTGTCATTTCTAATTATAACAATACTAAACAAAACCAATTGTAAATACGAAAACGACAAACACAAAAGCAAATTCTACAAAAGACTGGTATCCTCCCAAGACAAAGAATACATATTTTTAATATCTTCAAAAGATGCATCCTAACCGCTTCATTGCATAAGAAATTCAACCTTTTGAAGAAGTGGCAATGCCAGAAGTCAAGCACACAAGGAAGAATAAGAATAAAGTGAAATTAGAAAATGCTACAAAATCAAAAGATAACATTGAAGACAACATTGTTCAAGAAATTCAAGAAGTTACCGAAGAAGACACAACTCAAGACAAAAAGACACAAAAGAACAAACCTGTCAAAGAGATAGAGACAAAGTTGGATGTGAACCATACAAATGGTGGGAAGCTAACGCATCTCAAAAGAAAGGAGAAAAAAGCCAACAACAAATGGATGAAGATGAGAACAATCAATCGATAAATTTTTTAAAGAAAAAATATCAAATTAGATTGCTTGTTTTGTTTCAAATACAAAAAATCACAATAAATTCAACCTTATGCCTCATTTCACTATCATTAACACTTATTATTTTACTATCCAATCAAAATACATCTTTCTATCTCAAATTACAGCGAAACAGTTGCGCGTGTTCATTATAATAGTAACTTGAAAGTCATGGAGATCCTCTTGGCACAGTTTAACTACATAATTTTTCTTTAAACAAATCACAGTTGTGTTAGAAATTAAATTGTATCTTGCAAATTAATTCTAGAACTTCACTATATACTAAAGGTGATCGACGGATTCATTTCAGTTTGTACTGAACAAATTAATTTTTAAAAAGTGACATTTGCTAAAAGTCTTGAAGCTTTTATTGTTGTTATTTATTTCTCTAGCAACTCTTACTTTCACACCAACACAAGCTTAAACAGACCAAAAAAACATTTTATTAAAGTACAACTAATAATAATAATGACCAAATTTGTATAAATTTGAAACTAAGTGATGACAAATTAAAAAATGAGTAAAAACACTAGAAAATTGATAAATGTTGAGCTAGTCATCCATATGTGTGTGTGTGTTGTTTAGCCCATTCGGAGCATAAAACTAGTTCAACGTTAACAAAAGGATAGGTGATCGAAACAGGCAGAACCAAAGTGAGTATGAATTTAGGCTTAGCATGAACCTGTCATTTTAATTAGTAAGACGAGCTAGAATACAGAGTCTAAGTTCAAATTGGGTTCTAAATGTGTTGCTTTAATTGTTAAGTGCATTGCTTGTTTTATTTTGTTTGCACATAAAATAACCATTCTATACGTTTAACAACCATTCATTAATGAATTATATCATATTCCCATCACATTCATAATAGTTTATTGAAATGCTTATCTTTCTCGATATCGGATCATTCTCAAGGCTAACTAAAAACAAGAATCACCTATGTTAGCAGGTTTTTTGTATTCTTTTTAGTACTCAAATAGACATGTTGATTGTGATGTAGTATAATATCAAACAAATCAATTGATGTCAATAGAATTGAACGACTTTTTTGTTCATGTAAATTTCTGTGCATTATCTTGCTACTCTGCTCAAGACAAAACCAAATAATTTAGCGGAGAGTGAAGTAGCTTTCTTTTTATGGAAGACATTTGGTGGAGCTCTTTTAAATCTTTAAACATTAATGGGCTCAATTAGTATAAATTTTTCGTTGATAACAGGCATCCCGATCTCTAAATTTTTTAATCGAAATGATTGCATTATTTATTCAAAACAATCTCTTTTCGAGATTAATAATTTAAAAAAAATTATTAATGAGCACAAATGAGCGCTAAGGAGTAGAAGTTTCGACTCCTAATTAAAGTAAAGAATGACTTATCAAAAGACGCGTTCTTATACAAGCAAGGTCCCAAGTTCGATCAAGACAGACCTCACTCCAATTTAGACTTGCACTAGACACGTTGGAGCTCTTCAATATGCTCATTTTAAAGTAGGGGTCTCGGCGGTGGATTGCTAAGCTAATTTTCTTGGAGTTTAACTTGTTCGGTAAGCCAAGTCCACCAGGCAAGGGTTCCTCGTCATAAAAAATATATTTTTTTTTCTTTTAAATGTTCTGTTCAAGGTCAATATGTATGACGCTGAAAGAACAACTAATTGATTTATTAAAACAAATTATATTTTGTCTGATTGAGATCTGGATATGATACTAATGAAGCACATTTGAAGAAGTTATCCCGTCATTTGATTAAGGGTGAAAACTTTCGATTTGCTTAATTATTGACCTCCACAATTTCCACAATTCAACAATTCAAAATTTGTATTTTCGAAATAATTCATGGATTCTTTAAAACCCAATACAACCATGTAATGCAATGCTACTCTGAAAGCCATGTCTAGAAACACTTCCCGACTCGTCTCTTACTTCACTCGCATCAGATTCATTCCTTCCTTCAAGTCATTCGTCAGCGTGGCCACATGTTAAGCTCTCTCTACTTCTCTTTTCCTGATCCTTTCCATTTCGCGTTACACACCAAGTACTCTTGATCAATCATTGAAGCGTCCATCTTTATCGTCAGTTTCTCATGAAAATCGCAACCCAGTTCTTATTTCTAATTCTTCTCAGAGCCCTCTTCGTCAGTCTGCTCAAGTTGGTTCCTTGAAGCAGATTGAAGATGTTGTTGTTCACACTAAGCAAATTTCAAGTCGTCATGTGGGTTCAAACGGTATGTTAACTAGTGCACTTACATAAAACATTATTATTGTCCTTGTTTTCTTAGCTGCGAAAATAAAATCGTAGCAGAGTATGCCTTTTTCGCCACGATTTTTCAGGTTGTAGGCAAAATATTGAAAATTTTAGCCATTGACTTTTTAGTGGGGAAAAACTATCATTTGGTCTTGAAACTATAGGTGAATTAAACTTTTTGTCTTACATAATATAGGAGAAGCTTTGAAATTGATCATTTGGAGAATCAAAATTCGAGTGGAGGATCATCTTCGCGTGGTTATTGTGTTGTGCTGATGTCAAATGACAATTTCTAGTTTTTGGACTTGAATGCCCTGCCTTTTTATGGAGTCAATTATTAAAAATCTCACTTTTTTTTTAGTTGGAGTTAGAACCAAGGTTAGTAAAAGGAATCAAAGTTCCGGTTGGTATGATCTCATTTTGTGCTACGATTATTGTCGTTCTCTGAACTGAAATATGAAATGAAATGAAGCTGCCCTGCTTTTGTGCCAAAAAACTGAAGCATTCATTCTTATATAGCAATCCTTAAATCATTAACTAGTTTAAATTTGCTGTAACGAGGCCTGATTTGCATCTTTCAATCATAATTGAATTGATTCACAGGTTTGAAATGATATTATTACATCATTAGAAGAATCAAAACATCAAATTTGCTTTGGTTTTCTGATATTTCTGACAGTTATCATGGGACATGGGGAGTTAAATTGCTTGGTTGTTTCCTTGTTTGTTCAGGATTCTCTGTAAGGAGCGAAGTGTTCCACAACGAAGACATCTTCACTGAAGACTACAAGGAAATGAAAAAGCGCTTCAAGATTTATGTTTTCCCTCACAAGCGAAGCGATCGATTCGCTACATCATTGTTGCCTGCCAAGTCCAAACCCAGAGGAAATTACGCCAGTGAAGCTTTCTTCAAGCAAGCAGTCATGCAAAGCCATTTCATCACAAAAGACCCAGCCAAAGCCGACCTGTTTTTCCTGCCTTTCTCTATTGCAAGTCTCCGATACGATCCTCGGATCGGTGTCGGAGGAATTCAAGACTTCATCAAAAGTTACATCTCTGGAATAGCTCTGCAGTACGATTACTGGAATCGGACTCGTGGAGCTGATCATTTCTATGTTGCTTGTCATTCCGTCGGACGATCAGCGATGGCGAAAACGACAGTGGTGATGTTTAATGCCATTCAAGTTGTTTGTTCTTCGAGCTACTTCCTTGCCTGATACCTTCCTCACAAGGACGCTTGTATGCCTCAGATATGGCCAAGACGTGGAAATCCTGATGTGGCTTCTTCAGTAAGGTCAGTCAAAGTAAAACTATTTATAAAACGAATTCATGTTACATATAAACTGATCGAACTCAATCTAAATTATAACAGAATGAGACTGAACAATCAGATACGATGATATAAATCTTGATCCAATTAAAAAATGTGCTCTTTTTTATGTTTAGTGGATTTGAGTAATTTTACAATCTTTAGAACTGATTCTGTATTATAATCTTGGACCAAAATGGATAGACTGTGGCTTAATTTTAGTCGGTTTTCGATATAGTCCCAAAATTTTAACCTTTTTTTTTCTTAAATTTTGATTTTGCATACAATTATTTATTAGCATTAGTATGAGTAACAATAATTTGCTGATTAACATTTGTTTTTACTGATCCATGGGTTGTAGTTCAGTTGGTAACACTCACCAAACACATCATTAACAGAAGAGATGAGGAATTTTGACTGTAATTAAATTTTAAACAGGATTATTGTTAAATAGTTAAAACGGATTTTTTTAAAAAAAAAAAGTTGGCTTGTTTTGATTTGGAGCGAATTTTATAAAATAAACGTCTAGACAAATTGTTATTTGTTGAATGAATAACGTCAATTTGTTCATGTGTCACATCACCATTGCGTTAATAATTTTAATGAAATGTTAGCATGAACGATCAATTGGGATACAATATCAAAAGTCTAGGCATTTAGAACTTAAATGAAACGATAACCCCCTATGAACTTCTGCTCGATGACATTGCAACTGCAATGCCATTTCAGTGTTAATTTCGTCTAATTCCAGTTGCCATACTGAATTCAGGAAGAAGCTTGCATTTTTTGCTGGATCAGACAGTTCCCGAGTCCGCGAAAACCTTATCCAAATCTGGGGCAGCGACACAGACATTTCCGCTCGTTTCGGCAAACTCAAAACATCCTACGCCGACGCACTTCTGGGAAGCAAGTTCTGCCTCCACGTAAAAGGCTTCGAAGTAAACACAGCTCGAGTCGCGGACTCGATATATTACGGATGCGTCCCGGTCATCATTGCCGACCACTATGACTTGCCATTTGTAGATATTCTAGACTGGAAGAGCTTCTCGGTTGTGGTGGCGGCTGTAGATATTCCGTCGCTCAAAAGAATTCTTCAAGAAATAAGCTATGATCAGTACTTGGTGTTGCAGAGAAATGTGTTGAAGGTTCGGAAACATTTTCAGTGGAATCTTCCTTCTGTTGATTATGACACGTTTTACATGGTTATGTATGAATTGTGGCTTCGTCGGAGTTCTATTAAAATTAATTAATTGAATCATTCTGTAAAATCCAAAGTTAGAAACTGAAGTTGAGTTTTCATTGTTTTGCTATAACATTTTTTGAGCGTTCATTTTATCATTTGTATTGATAAAAAAATTTATCATTTGTATCAATTGTTTAAGTAACTGGCGTTCAATAAATTCATAATGATATAAGAGTTCACATATAGCTAGAATACTTTTTAAATTAATGTGGTTGGTGGAAGGCATAAACTATTGTAATTATTTATTATCGTGCGGGTATGCGATCTAGGACTGTGCCCTTTCGCTATCTTGGTGTGCCTCTTTTTGTAGGAGCCCCTCGATGGAAATGGCTGCAACTTCTGGCGGACAAAGCTCTGTCTAAATTGGCTAATTGGAAAGGAAGCACTTTGTCTCAAGCTAGCAGAATGGTCCTTGTTCAATCAGTTATTGTGAGCTCACTTATTCACTCTCTCTGTTTACAAATGGCCATTATCTCTCATCAAATATGTGGAGCGCCGCATGAGGAATTTTTTGTGGACAGGTTCTGTGGACAACTGCAAAATTATTGCTCCTTCTTGGAAAACGTGTTTGCCTATCCGGGAAGGCTGTCTTGGTATGAGACAACTTAACACTATGAATGAGGCTCTTTTAAGTAAGCTGTGCTGGCGTGTTATGTCTACTGCCAATTTATTCAGTTCTTATTTCAGTCGGCGTTTGTGTAGCCTTTTGGACGGCCTTCACTAGCCTATGCTTCTTCTTCAATTTGGAGCTCGATCAAGTGCATTTATACTCGTTTGTTTGCCGACACTATATGGTTGTTTGATAATGACAACAAGATCAATTTTCGGTACGGTATGTGGCTGGATCTGCCACTTATGGATAGGTTGCATTCGCAAGTTTCAACTCTTCTGGATACTGTTTCTGACTTCATTATAGAGGGCGAATGGCATATTCCCTGGCACTTTCGACTGGCCTTCCCACAGATTGTCTCCGACATTGAACAGGTGAAATTCCTTGGCAATGGATTTTCTGATACCTGCGTTTGGAAGCATTCTGTTGATGATTTAGTTACTTCGAGGCTTCTATATGATCATTGGCGAGACAAAGGACCTACTACGTCTTGGTTGAAACTGTTATGGGCTAAGTTCATTCCTCCTTCACATTCTTTCGCTTGTTGGAAAGCTCTATCTAAAAAGTTAGCCACTGAGGATGAATTGATGAGCAAAGGGTACCAACTAGCTTCAATGTGCCGTCTTTGTGGGTTTGCCTCCGAGTCCCACCACCATATCTTTTGGACGTGCGTTTTCTCGCAGGCGGGTTGGCGTGCGGTGTGTGCTGCTTTCGGCTTCCATTTCCGCATTGCTGACTCTCTTGATAACTTCCTTTTACTAGCCATTCGGGCTCCCTTCAGTCCACAATTATTTGCTTTCTGGCGCACTGCCCTAATCTCTGTTATTTGGCTTCTTTGGAGAACGAGAAATGCTGCCATTTTTTAGGACACAGCACCAAATATTCACCTTTTCCTTAAGCGTATTTGGCACTGCCTGACGGAGTGTGGTTTTTTTCGGGTCGGTTACATGTTCAATACTCCTTCGGAACTGCAAGTACTACATAATTTAAATATTGCCGGCATTCCCCGGAAGGCCCTGCAGATCCTCTCTTTTCAATGGCAGCATCCGCCTGCAGAATGAGTGAAATTAAACACAGATGGTTCTTATTTGTATGAAACTAGAAAATCAGGTGCGGGTGGGGTTTTTCGTAACACATGGGGTTTTTCTCTTGGTTGTTTTGCTTTTCCAACAGGCAATGTTTTGGCATATGTGGCGGAATTGAAGGCAGCCGTCTTTGCCATCATAACAGCATGGGAGCGAGGCTGGCATAAGCTCTGGTTAGAAAGTGATTCTACCTACGTGGTCAACCTGCTCCGGTCACGCTCCCACGTGGTTCCATGGGAGCTTACAGTTGAATGGACTCGGTGCCTTGACTTAATGCGTTCAATGCATGTGGCTACAACACATATCTTTCGCGAAGGCAATCAACTGGCAGATAAGCTTGCAAATTTCGGAAGGGAAGCCACTCGGGAACATTGGTGGACTCCCTTGGCTCCGTTTTGTGCTTCTTTGCTTTATGACATTGGTAGGAAAGAGCATTTTCATTTTGTCAACTAGCTTTTACTAGCTTGTAACCTTTGGGTTGTAACTTTGGATATTATTTTCATTTCTCTTTAATAATATTTGGAGAATAGGAGCACGAAGAGGTCACTCAGATGATATCAACTTAGTTGAGATAATCTTGTGTGGTCACTGATTTCTATTACTCTGACACTTTTATATAAAAAAAATTTGTTAAATTTTTTGTTATCGTTATTTCTTTCAATTTGTTTAATACATGAAATAATACAAAAAATATTTTACTAACATATTCCTATAGCAACAAATGCAAGTAAAACATTATGTAGTTTTATCTTTTTTTATAACTCGTTTTGTTTGCCCCACGAGTATAGAACTTACAAATCATCAGGACTAGAATTAACTCTAGTACTAATGAACTATTAACACATTGGTTATATAGTTTTGAGACATAGAAATGACAGACTAGACCAATTAAAATGTGAGTATTAGAAGGTAAATAAAAAAATATAATGGACCAATCAGATGATTACTATTGGAGGAGAGTGGCCAAAGTGATTGTTATTAACATTCATCATATAGTTTTATCCATGTTGATACATCTTTTTAAAAATGTGGTTCATTGGTTCCAAAGAAATTGTTACTCTTTTTTTACACAAAATTAAAAAAAAATAATAAATGAGGTGATATTTTTACTTTTACACCTTTACTAATAAAATTATTATGATTAGAAACTTAGGATTAGATATATTTTAACTACTAAAATATTAATAAATCAATATATATATATAATAACTAGATTGTTTTTCCAAATTTGTGACAATTGGCTTCTTAATTGATTGACAAATTGTATGTGGTGTGCTATTTCTTAATGTCTTTAAAGAAAATAGGTACTTTAATATATATATATATATATATTTAAAATTTGAAAATTTTTTCAATGTTTCAACGAATAACGTTTTAACTGATTGATATGCGATAATTTTTCTAAATATCTTCTCCTTTTTTTTGTAATATAATATAAAAATTTTCTAAAATCAATAATTATATAACAAAAACAAATTAGCATATGTATCAATAGATACATTTTAATCAATATATATTATTTTACATATAAATATAGTTATATAAATTTAATGCTATGATGAAAAATTTAGTTCATATATTTGATATATAAATTTGTAGTTAACATGTGACTTGGAATAGATTAGTGAAATATCAACGTATTAGATTTTTTAAAAATAAAAATTATATAAAAATTAATTGTAATTTGATACTTTTGATCAAATTATGATAATATTAGTTATATTAACTTAATTCAATGCATACATATTATAATATATGAATTAAAATATTTTATTTTAATAAATTTATATACTTCTCTAGAAAAAAAATATTTAATTCATGAAATAATTATGAATAAAATTATAAAATTTTATTATAATTTTAAATATTTAATAGTTATAGTTCCTCTCATAATTTGTTAATATTTTAATTTTTCTCATTGAAATAATAATTTTAAAAATATTTTTGAATAAAAAAATATATTATTTATTAATTTAAATAAAAATATTATAATTTATCGTGGATAGTATGAATATTGTTAGTACATTTAAAGTATAAAATTTTTTGTATTATTATTATTATTATTGTTGTAGTATGAAATTCCAATATTTCGCTAAAAAACAGAGAACAGTAACATCCGTCAAAGGATTCAAGTTTCAACAACAGTTCAACAGGATGGCTATGGTCTCCTTCAAAGGCTTCCACAATTCTTCACGATTTGTTCTTTTTCCAATTTAAAACCACACATCCCAACTTAGCTATTCAAAGCTCATCGCTAATGATGATTCCACTTCCAGCCGCTACCTAGTACCGGCTGGCTTTGGAAAAGACAAAACTCTCTCTGCAAGCCATTCCCAACACTTCGCTTCTTGTCTATTACTTCACTCACACCAGATTCACTCCATCTTTCAGGTCATTCTTCTTCATACCCACATGCTCAGCTCTCTTCACTTCTCTTTTCATTCTCTTGTACATCTCCACAACTTCTAATCTCTTCTTCACTCACCACCACCATTACCCTTCAACTCTTCATGATCTCATAAAGCTTCCATCTTTCCCATCAATTTCTCATAAAAGTGACGACCCAGTTCGTATTTTCAATGACTCTCAGTACCCTTTTGATCATTTTGCTCAATTTGGTTCCTTGGAGGGGACTGGAGGTGCTGGAGCACAAAGTAAACGGTCTTCAAGTCCTCGAGTTGAAACTAATGGTATGTTTGTCCTGAAACTGATTGTTGGTTTATTGGATTTTCTTGATGTGTTTGGTGATGTTTTCATGGAATATGCTTGTTTGATTTATTTAGAATTAATTGAGAATTCATTTGTTAGATTGTGCCTCTCAAATGAAACATAGAGATAGGCAATTATAGGTACTAATGGTGGCTATGTGATTGCTGTTATTGTTCTTGGACTTTGATTTCGAGTGTTAAATCCCTTGTACAAGAATTGTAGTCTAATTAACCAAGCAGACAAATGCAGTAATAGCCATGGCGATTCTCAGTTGCCACCCATTGGAATCAGTAACAAGTTAGTCAGTGTCATGTAAAACACAATAGACTTGTAGACCCATGGCTATATATGTACTGGAATTGACTTCCGGGTTGGATCCTTTCAGGGAATACACTTTTGCTGGGATATGAAAATAAATATAATCTTGTACTGGAATTTCACCCTGTCAAGGATTATCTTTCCATTTTGGTAGAATAAGGGTATAACCTTTTCATCATTGAGTTGTTTTAGGAGCTCTGTCGATGTCAAAACACACAATTTCATGGTTATAGACTCGAATGCCTTGCATTTTGTTGCATTCCTGGTCAATCACTGGTTTTAGTTTTACCAAAGCCTACCCTTTTTTAGTGCTCTGCTTTGATGTTGTAACTTACATAAGCCTTTTGAGTCCTTAATTATTAAAAGCTAATCATGTTGAAGCTTCTTTTATTTTGTTACCTTGAACAGTGATGAGCGTAGGCCATTTCTTCTTGAAGTTCTAAACACTTCAACCCATTTCTGTGCTTTATTGAAGTTTAGCATTAATAAAATTTGTGACTGGATTGAGTTGTCTTGTTTCCATGCCATAAGGCCACTCATAACCCCCCAGCTTTGTCTTTCAGTTAGGAGTAGAGTATCCTTTGATCATAACGAATTTGAAGATCATCAAGTTCAACTTTGTGTAATACAGATGTGACACTTTTGTGCAATAGTTAGACCTGCTGTAATGTATCTTGAGCTTAACGAATCTTGAATTTTAAAATAATTTAGTTTCCACATCTGTCAAATGAAAATATCCCTTTTTATCTATATTATTGCATTTCTTAAACTTTTTTTATTATGAAAAATCCTTTGTTTGAAAAAAAAAATGAATATTTATCTGGAGCTCAAACAATTCTGACTTGTGTGTGGTTAGTGAGAAAATGAAAAAGAATTAAAGTCAATATTTTGGAACTTTTATTGCTCAAACCTCTGTATCTGTAAATTGTTGGTTTTTTATGGTTCAGGAATCTATGTGAATAACGAGGTGTTCCATGATAAAGATATCTTTCTGGAAGACTATAAAGAAATGAATAGGTCCCTTAAGATGTATATTTATCCTCACAGACGAGATGATCCATTTGCAAATGCGCTCTTGCCGGTGGATTTTGAACCCGGAGGTAATTATGCTAGTGAAAGTTACTTTAAGAAGGTCCTTGTGAAAAGCCATTTCATCACGAAGGATCCAACAAAGGCCGATCTTTTCTTTC
Source organism: Flueggea neowawraea (assembly GCA_948243855.1). NCBI lineage: Eukaryota > Viridiplantae > Streptophyta > Magnoliopsida > Malpighiales > Phyllanthaceae > Flueggea > Flueggea neowawraea. The sequence goes on from CAODLS010345534.1 coordinate 34,507, forward strand.
TGCCTTTCTCTATTGCAAGGTTGCGGCATGATCCTAGAATCGATGTT
>CAODLS010345580.1:0-11093 GCA_948243855.1 Flueggea neowawraea
TTTTAGCACCAAATAATTACTTGCATGTCGGATTAAATGCTTACACGGTCACTAAACTACTAAAAAATGTTCAGTAAAGTCGTTAAAGTGATTTTTGTTCAAGAATGTCACTAAATTGATTTTTTTGGTTTAACAAAGTCATCCAAACTGCATGACTCAGTTTTCACCATCACCTGTGCATGCAAATATGTCACGTCAGAAATTCAAAAAGCACTAATGACACGTGACAATACAGAAATTCAAAAAATAATTGTATTAGTCCACTAATAAAATGTTAAATTTCTTTTTATTAATGAAGCAACTGTCTCAGTTCACTAATACAATTGTGTCATGTTCAATTTTTTTAAAATTTCTGTCTTGTCACGTGTCATTAGTGAACAAATATCTACACACATGGACTGACGTGATATGATTGTATATATAGGTGGCAATCAAAACTGAGTCATACAGTTTGAGTGACTTTGCTGAATTAAAACAATCAGTTTAGTGATTTTTTTGAACAAAAAATCACTTTAATGATTTTACTGAATATTTCTTGATAATTCAATGACCGTACATGCAATTAACCCTTGTATGTCAGATCTTAAGTTCAAAAATCATAAAAGAACTATAAAAAAAATTATAAATATATTCAGGTAAAAAAATGAGAAGTTTGACCAAATTATAATGATGTAAATGATGAGTGCAGGTATTACTTGAAAGATGCTGTACTTGAAGGAGGAATTCCATTCAACAAAGCATATGGAATGACAGCATTTGAATACCATGGAACAGATCCAAGATTCAACAAAGTTTTCAACAAGGGAATGTCAGACCACTCAACCATTACTATCAAGAAGATTCTTGAGACCTACAAAGGCTTTGAGGGTCTCTCTTCATTGGTTGATGTTGGTGGTGGGACTGGAGCTGTGCTTAGCATGATTGTCTCTAAGTACCCTTCAATTAAAGGCATTGACTATGATTTGCCTCATGTTATTGAGGATGCCCCATCACATCCTGGTACTTGCATTAAATATATTCAAGCTTTTTCTTACATTAAATATGTTCATTAATCTTGTGATTCACATTAGTAAATGTTTGGTATCACTTTCATACTATAATTGATTAGTGGTGAGGCCTAGCTTGTTCAAATGGGTTATGATTTTGGAATGAATATAATGCAAGAGAATAATAGTGGAACTGGATGATGCAGGTGTGGAGCATGTTGGTGGAGACATGTTTGCCAGTGTTCCAAAAGGTGATGCCATTTTCATGAAGGTGAGTACTTAATTTATTGGAATCACTATGCTACCTAACACAATAATTATCTTGTATGTGCTGTACTTTCACTTGTGCTCAATTAATAGCCAAATTATCTCATGCTTGCATGTGCTACATGCCCTGTTAAAGGATGGTTTAACTCTAAAACAACGGGTTATTCCTTTTTTCTTTAACTAAATAATTTATCTAATTTGTTTAAAATTTAATCTACCAAACATATAATCAAATCATTTCGTTTTCTTCCAAATAGAAGGGTATACTTTCCTAGATATTTCAGTCAAAAACAAATAAATATATTGTTAGCTGTCAATAATGCATCGACTAAATGTTTTTAGGTGTATCAGCTCCATCAACCATGCCACATAGAGCTGAAGTTGCTTGCTACTTAATTTTACTTGAGCACATTAATTTAACTAGTATGTTACCCAGTCACATTAGATGTTGGTGTGAAGTTGACAAGAAAGACATACATTGATCATCATGATTTTCTTTTATAAGTAATTTTATTTGCTCCCACTGAAATCTAATTCTCGATCTCTCAAAGTTAGAGTTGATTGCAACTCCAATAATTAGTGACATTATTAATGTGTTTAACTAAAAATTGGTGCAGTGGATCTGCCACGACTGGAGCGACGAGCACTGCTTGAAGTTCCTGAAGAATTGTTACGACGCACTTCCTGAAAACGGGAAGGTGATTGTTGCGGAATGCATTCTTCCGGTGGCACCGGAATCGAGCCTGTCTGCGAAGTCAACAATCCACATTGACTTGATCATGTTGGCCCATAACCCAGGTGGCAAAGAAAGGACCCAAAATGAGTTCGAGGCCTTGGCTACGGGAGCTGGTTTCAAAGGCTTCAAAGTGGCTTGCTGTGCTTTCAACACCTATGTCATGGAGTTCCTGAAACAGGACTGAAAGCCTTACAATACAAAGTTTTTGGCTTGTTGCTTTGGGTTCTGTCAATTTGAGATGCTTTTGTCATGGTGTCTTTTCACACATGCAGTACTTCTCTTTTAGGTGAAAAAGGAACAAGTTGTGATTTGTATTTTTGTTAAATCAATGTGAAATAAATATTCCAATTTGATTCAAAATTAATGAAGATCTTTTAATATTATATTACTCGCTCCATCTCAATATTATTGATACACTTTTTATTTTAAGTATTTTAAAATATAGACACATTTTTTTATATTCTACTAATTATTAGTAATTAAAATTACAATGTTATCTTTAATTAATTCAATTATTGAGTTTAATAAATACTAATTATGAGCTCTTTTTCTTAAAAAGTTTCAAGGATATAATTAAAAAAATATAAAATTATATAAATTTAATTATTAAAATTATTATTTTTTAGTTTTTATGCAAAATTATTAATACATATTATTATGGAAAAAAGAAAGTATATACTTTACCAAAAATTGGCTTTCTAAATATGCTTATCTTTCAACCTCTAAAATATCAAATCTATCATGTCTCACGTCCTCTACCCACTAGTGTTTCATTGGTGTTGCCGTCCTCTACCATCTTGGGTTGCTGCTGCTTTCATGCGCTTTCTTTTTTCTTCTTCTTGCTTGCTTCGATTGGGTTTCTTTTCTCTGTTTCTGCCATCTGTGCGTGCTTCTTTTGTTGTTGAAATCTTGAGATTTGATTGTCTTCCTGTTTGAGAGAAATTTCTGGTATTGTTGCTGCTTGTTAAGGGGGAATTTATGATGAATTTTGTCGTGTTTGGTTTTGTGGATCTGTTTTGTGTCCTTCCTATTAACCTCATAGATTCATTAAATATGTTTTGATAATGATAAAAAATAATAAATAATAATTATTATGCAAAATTAGTATTAATTGCATATTTGATATAAGGTAAAATTGGTTGATTGGACTTAAATGATTCATGAGTTTGGTGTGATTCTTTATGTGAAAGATGAATTTAGTGATCATTGATATTTGATACATTTATATGTATTAGAATTAAGGTGTTAATTTAAATTTTGATGACCACAAAATAAGAAATTGAAAAAATTATTTAAAATTAAATTAGTCAAAGAAAAAGAATTCGGGCAAAATTGACATTCATAATACGTTTTTATGAAGTAGTATGAACATGTGTAAGGGTTGAAAAAGTATTCTTTTAAAATTTGAAATTCACAAGAGAAATCCTCCAAAATTGGCTTGGACCCAAAATCTTGGTCAGAATTTCTAATACTAGCTATGTTAAGAAATTCGGCAATAATTGTATTAAGAGTAGAAGTTCTATTGGCACTTCTATTGGAAGAACAAATAGTGATAACTTGGACTCAAATGCTTCCAATGATCACAAAATAAGCCTAATCCAAGAAAATTGGTTAAAACTTTTATCTACATGTTTATTGATATTCTCAATGGTAAGTATGTATAATGGGTGTAGAAGTTCTACTAAAATTTATATTGAAAGAACAATTAACACTGATAGCTTAAATTTAAATGCTTATAACGGTCAAAAATCCATTCCCAATGACTCCAAACTATTTTCAACGGTCAAGAGAACATTTGTAAATATAAATAAGCCTCAAGAAGCTCAAAGAAAAAACACGTATTGATCTACATTTGCATATTTCTTTCTAGAGCTAGTTTCTCTCTTTGACCAAAGATTTGCAAATTCTGTTGAGAGAGACTAATAGTCATCTCTGTAATTTTGTTGAGAGTTTTTTAGGTCTTCTAACACCTCTGAAATTAGGAATGTTGTAACAGTTCTCAAGCACTTGTTGTCACGACCCAAGATCGGGTCATGACCCGCGTACGAGGCGAACCATCTATTAAAGCCCAACCCGTCTCGCATAAACCTGAAAGATCAGACAACTATCAAAATTCATATTATTAGCTGGCTTATTAATTATATTAAGCGTTATATAGATACTAAATTTTAGAAAAATAATATCCCAAATATCAAAACACAGTTATAATATCAAATATTAAATAAGTGATTTATTAAAACCATTAAACAATATTTATCATATACAAAGTCATAACACACTACCCTGTGTGGAACATCTAACATAACAGAAAACTTAGCCCGAACAATAGGACACTCACTGCTAACAAGAGCATCTCATTGAGCGCGGAAGATCAAACGACTACTATTAAGAATACCTGGAAGATGAAGTAACAATAAACAAGAAAAAAAGAAGGGGTAAGAACCTAGTGAGAGATAACACTTCAGATCGCCTCATACTTGCCTCACAAAGAACGTTTTGAAAACAGTTCAAAAACATCACATGCAGATATAAATGCAGATATAAAAGTATATACGTATACACAATATATAGAATAATAATATTTCCAAAAATTATTTCTAAATCCTTCACAGACAAAGCAGACAACAAACATTCACCCGAATTAACTAAAGAATAAATTAAATAAAAGTATTTAATTTCTCAAATCCAAAATAGCTAAATATTTTCCCTTCAAAATATTTTTCAAAAATCACATTTATTTTCCAAAATATTTCTAGAGAAAAGTATCCAAAAACTTTAACGGGACCATATCAGATAAGAGGAGTCATCTGGACTCAATGGTGGTCAAAATATTTTCTCTTCAAAATATTTTCTGAAAACCATATTTATTTTCCAAAATATTTTCAAAGAGGAGTACCAAAAGTTTATTAGGACCAATGATCATATATGTAGAGTCGACCAGACTTGGTAAAAGTCACTTAGGCGAGGATTAGCTACTTAGGCACCATTGTATAGCCACTAAGGCAAATATAAGCCACTTAAGCACATGTATAATCACTTAGGCAGATGATACAACATCGGTGTATTAAAATTACGTTACTCCGTAGCTAGATGTCCCAAATCAAAATGTTTGCCAAAAACATTTCAAATTACATATTTAAAATACTTAGATGAATAGCATATTGAACAAACAATTTATTTGCCAAATCATACCAAACATCTCGAGAAATTATTTATCACCAAATTACATTTAGTTCCAAAAGCAAATACTTAATACATAAACTTCACTTGTTTCACAACAAAAAAACATTTATTTCAGAAATATTCTTAAATCTAAAAAGAACATTTTCTACAAGGTATACCTTGAAATCCATAAGAACGGTTATTGCCGAAAATATAATAAATATTAAACATAATATTTATTTCAAAACCATCAAGGTTTCCACAACAAAGGTTTTCACGTAAGTCAGATTTTTAGGAATTCCTATCCGTTAATTATTGCAAATTTCATGTTAAGTCCAGACATAGCAAAAAAACAATATAATATAGAAGACACTCTTGGAGAATTTCGATCTTGCCTTGGTGGAGTTGTGAGAGTTGAGAAGATATAAAATTGGACACAAAGATTTAGAGTGGTTCGACCAACCTTGCCTACATCCACTTCCGAAGTCTCACTTAGGCTTTTCACTATAATGATGATTGATTACGGCTCAATCCAATAATGCCTTACAAATAGGTCGATTCTCAGCTCAACGCCTCTAAAACCACTTTCACTTTCAAGCTAAGTGAGAACTCTTACAATACTTGATTCCGGTTCAAGAATAAACCAAACCTAGGATCTACTCTTGATCCCAACCTCACAAAGTTTCTGTTTGTAACAATAAATCGCTCACCAAACAGAATTTAGAACAATGGATACAAGTAATTGAAATATGAAATAAGCACAAGAACACTTGTATCACCAAAGGTATGATTGATGCTAGGAGTAGGGTTGTAATGAGTATAGAAGTGTTATCCCTTCTCTCCTGCCACGTTCTGGAATGTATTTATACATTCCCAAAGATTTCTAGCCGTTGTGTATTGATTGTAGCCGTTGGAGTATGAAGTCAATCAGATTTTTTTTCATTTTAAGTGCTTACTCGAGTAATTTTTTGGTCTACTCGAGTAACTCCAGCTCTAGTTGTAAATGCCCATTTTCAACCTTGATTTACTCGAGTAACAGATTTCCTTACTCGAGTGATCACAACATATGACCGTTGGTAATTGATTTCTTTTAGAATCTTTCCATTTCAGACATGATTGGCTCAGATCTTGCTTCTCATTAATGCCCGCTTACATGAGTAACAATTTCCTCACTCGAGTAACTTCCAAATTAATGCATCTTGTAGTTTCATCACTCACTCGAATAACTTTTTTTCTCACTCGAGTAGCTCACATTTTCAGCATTCACACACTCGAGTAACTTTCATTTTGTTTGAGTGATTTCAACAATCAATGGCTTCCTGGAACTTGAAATTACTTGAGTAACTATGCTTCCTACTCAAGTAACTCTTGAAATTTTGTCTTTTGACATTTCTCTTCTTCCCAAGTTTTGTTTATCATCAAAACATAAAAGGATCCAAATGTGAACCTCCATTGGTTCAACAAACACAACTTATGTGTCTGAAACTGACATCCACTTACCTAGACGCCGAGCAAAAAATCTAGATCACGGTCCATCGATGAATGACTGGTTTTCTCAAAAACCAAGCAAAACTAGAATAGACATATCAAAGACAAATCAAACATGGTACGATGGTTATACCGTAATACGTGTAAATGCATATGCCAACCAAAACGCTTAGACATAGTCTAAAATCCTTTTCGGACCAAAACCTAAAATAATAACTCTATTATTACACCTCGGTGTTTGGTCCCCGAACTTTGAAAAATTACTAACCAGTCCCCAAAATATCCCAACTTAATATTTTGGTCCTAACCTTCCAAAATAATATATTAATCCTCATATAATCTCAAAATTAATCCTCAAACATGTGTAAGATTATATTCTGGCCCCTAAATGACAAATATCTAATTTGGTCCTCAAAATAGAAAATTACACAAATGGTCCTTAAATCTGATTCAACCGATAGATATCGAATCTAATCACCCACATTGATCCTATTCAACCTCAGGAACATGAATCTATAATTGGTTTCTCAGAAACAACTTAAATCTCTAATTATTTAGTAAAATCCTAATCTAACCCTAGCCCATTCAAGAACTCGTCAAATGTTGTGATTCCAAGCTAGGTTTATGTTTATCTAACATCAAAAAATCATATTCTAACAACCTACAACTCCCATTGGACAAAATCAAACGAATCCAAACCAAACATTCAAATTCGACCAAAAGCCAAAAATTCGAATTTAAAGCATGAAATGAAGGGGTTAGAGATATAATCTTACCTCTAGGAACAAAATAGGAGCAATGGGAAGCAATAGGAACATGTTTTTAATCGATTTGGTTGAGAGAGATGAAAATGAGGTGAGAGAGCTGAGAGAGTCGGGTGGGGTATATATAGACCCCTTCCCAAAACAACGTCATTTTTAGCAAATTTGCCTTGCTCACTCGAGTGACATACCTCCTTACTCGAGTGACACCTCTCTTACTAAAGTAACACAACATCTTACTCAAGTAACATTTTTCCCAGACATTCATCTGGAAATATGGCTTACTCTAGTAATTCATACCTCATATCACTCGAGTAACACTGAATTGCTTACTCGAGTAATCCATGATCCATTTCACTTGAGTGACACCTAAATGCTTACTCGAGTAACCCTTCAGAAAACCATTAATCACCAACTAAATACTCCAATCATTCAAAATCAAACCGAGACCAACTAAACACCAAAACTTTGACAAATTAACATTATCAACATCTTCAAATATCAATTCATTATCTCCACACAACAATAGACCATCCCGAACAATCAAGAATCAAGTTGGAACTGAACGGAAAGCTACATAGTCTTATTGGAATTCGGCGGGGCATTACACTCGTGAAGCTTGAGGTAGGGAGCTTGTACCCGCGAAACAAGTGATTGTATTATTTTCAAAGAAGAGATAGTGAAGAAAAGTTAATTCTTGAAGAATGGATGTAAGCTTGGTCTAAGCCAAACCACTATAATCTCAGGTTTGATTTCTCTATTTCTCTGAACTCTTTACATTATATTACTTTATGCTTATATTGTCATATCCTTCATTACTTGTAGTTTTGAAAAAAGTTTTAAAATCTAAATTTATTTTTGAAAAGCCAATTCACCCCGTCTTGATTTGCTGTTTGGGCCAACACTTCCTTTGTTCTTTCTTGCATATGTTATTAATGGATTCTTACTGGAGAATTTCATGTTTTGGAAGTCTGCTTGTGTGCAGGTGTGGATGGATTTGCAATCTGTGTGGTTGACTGGGCAAGATTAAGGTTGTTGGTGGGTATGTTTTGGGTTCCTGGGTTGGTTTTGTCACTGTGTTAGTCAGATTTGTGTTCGATTGGAGTACCCGTCTCGTTCTTCGTATGGTGAAGTTGTTTGAGGTTTTACTGGACAATTTCTCTTGGCTTTGGTTAGTTGGAAGTCAATTATGTTTTTGTGCTAAATTGGCTCATGGTAAGGTGGAACATTTCTCCTGGCTTTCACTAGTTGAGGGTACGTTGGAATTGGCTCTCTTTCCTTGGATTTGCAGAATTGCTATGCTAGTGATTCAATCAATGATTTCTATAAGAGATTGAACGTTATACACATTTGAGGGTGGGATGTAATGGAGTTGTTCAGAATCTTTCTCAAATGTCACAGTTTGCTGGATTGGGTGTTTATTCCTCGAGCTCTATTATTCGGGATGAGTCGTTAGCGTCAATGGCGAAGACACTGCAGTTTTTTGATTGTGTCTCTGCTTGGTCACCTGCAGTTGCCATTTTGTAGCAGCGGTGATGACATTCACCTTGAAGCAATCCAAGTTGTGTTGGGAGTTGATCCGCCTTGGATTTGGCTACTTCGTATAGTTTTAGTTAGTGTGTTAGTATTCAGTCTTGTCAGTTTGATAGATTCCCTACAGGGAGTTTGTTGTGCACTCTACTTGTACTTCATTATTATTATTATTATTATTATTATTAATGAATGAAACGTTTATTGCTAAAAAAAATGCTCACAATAACTCATTATTGTTCTCATGCGCAATCAATACAACCATTAAGTTCTAAAAGGATTGGCTTGTTGAACCAGAAGTGAAAATTTAAAGAGAAGGGCGAGAAGGTCGATAGGTATGCGTCAAGTGGAAGCTTCTTCCTGATTTTGAGGCTATCTGGGAGCTAACTGCACTTTTGCAGGAACAGTTTCTGAATTTCCACTTTTAACCACGAGGTGATAGCGACGGGATGAGTGATGAGAGACCTATTATCAAACTTCTATACAAGAAGGGAAAATTACATGTTTATAACAAAAAAAATGTCACTTATTATAAACAACATCTCAAGTTTTCAAATATTAAGACCAATTCAACGCATGCATTTTAATGTAAAAAGTGCCAAATGCCGTGCGAAATTCACTAGCAATTTGGTGCAAAGTACTGTAGCGACCCATACTTGGAGTAGCTACAATACTTACTGTAAATATTATTTTATTATTTTTTTTGTTTAATTTGATTGTATTGATTTTAAATGTTAATTTATATTTTCATAATTTTAACTTATTTTATATTTGTATTTTTAATCAATCAATATATTTATTAAATTAAAATTAAATTAATAATTTAATTTTTTAAATTATAATTAAATATGAAAAAAATGAAAAAATTATACAAAGCACACGCTTTGAAAATTTAAAACATAAACACATTCATATTAATATAATTTAACATCAACAAAAATATTATACCATAATAAAATTGAATTATAATTAAAATATAAAATAACTACTAAAAAAATACAACTTGATTTGCCAAATTAAAATTTAATAATCAGGAAAATTAGTTCCATCTCCACTTAGATTATTGAAATAGTCGCCAAATGAGTTAAATTTTTCGTTTGTGTGTATGTTGTTATAAATTTTAATAAATAAAAAAATATATTTTTATCGAAATATATTTTATTTTAATTATTATATTAAAAATATGTATTTTTAATATTTATATGTTATTAAAAATATCAAAATAATTTTTTGGTTGAAAGAATAAGTGTAATAATTAAATATATGTGCAAGTTGATAAATAATAATAATAATAAAAGAGTTGTGAAGAGGAATATACTTGTAATATTCTATTTGGTGTTAAAAATGAAGTAGATGGTTGAAGTGACTTTTACAGTAGCTATTGCATTTTGGTGTAAATGTACTGTATTTTGGTGTTTGTAGTTGTAGATGTCCTAAGAATGTCACTTTAAGTTATCTCATATCAAAAACGCCATTTTTTTTGGAAACACACGAAAAATTGACTTTTTTGAGAGAAATTATATTTTTGTTCTTAAAAAAATATTTTCAATTCAGATTGTATTTTTTAGGTTCACAATGGAATACACAATTTATATTTTCAAAACAATTCTAAATAATTTTTTTAATTATTTTGTTAAACAATTTCGACGAATTTAGCAATATTTTTTTGGTTCATAATAGTTCACGTGATAGTTTTTTTGGGTCACACAATTCATATATTTTAAAAAGTCTAAATGAATTTTTTCTAATTATTATTTTATAAAATTTTGAACGAACCTTTTCCTCAAAAAATATTTTTCAGGGTCGATTTTAACTTGAACCATTGTGAACAAAAAAACATTTTAAAAAAATGTTAAAATGAATTTTTTAAACAATGTTCACAATGGTTCACAATGATATATACAAGTTCAAAAAAAAAACCAAAACATAAAAAAACAGCAAAGGTCATAAAAAAACAAAATACAGGGAACTTAATTCCAATAACAAACTAGAACCTGCAATTAAGACATTCTATTTTTTTTAAAAAAAAGTAGGGACCAAACAACAATTAATAGAAAAAACAAAGGCAACAACTAGGGTTTTAATCCTAGCCGCCGGCCTAAGCACGCCGCCTCCCCAAGTTGCTCTACCAACTGCCCAACGTCATCAACGTCGCCTCCGATA
>CAODLS010345614.1:0-11756 GCA_948243855.1 Flueggea neowawraea
ACGGCGAAAGCCTCTTGGAGTTGGCAGAGAAGGCGACGATGGACAGTCGGTCCGTCGAAGTCAAAGAAGACACAACCAACTTCATCACGCGCTTCAGCAACATCGACTTAACCCCAAACATCCCCTCACTCACATCAAGAACCGCCACGAGATCAACCGGGGCACGAGGCGCCCCACCCGCCACAGGAGGAGCCCTGACTCTCATAACCACCACGTGCGTCTCATGACTCCTCCCAACAGCCACCACCGCGGATTCCGGCAACAAACTACACTCCACGTTGCGATTGGATTTGACCAACGGATTGACATGGAAGCCTTGGAACTCTTCAGTGTCGTCTCCGATGTCGTTTTCTTCCAATTCAGGTATGGCATTAAAGACACAGCCGGGAGAAGCCAACCGTAGAGGTTCGTCGTCGTTGTATACTCTCAAAGTCTTAGCTTTAACTTCACCGAGTTTGACGTATTGGTGTTTCTTCAATTCTGGGCTCTCTTGGTTGGATGATAAAAGAGGCGGTTCCTTCCAGGTGGTGTTGCAGACAGGGCAAACAAGAAGGTGGTGTTTCTTGACGTGGGAAGTGACGCAGGGGAAGTGAAACACGTGGCTGCATTCGGCGGTGAATATGGCTGTTCCTTGCCCGCTCTTCACGCTCTGTAAGCATATGCCGCATCTACTACTCTGCTCAAAAACATTTAAGGATTAATTTTAAACATAACCGTAATCAAATGAACTAAAAAAAGAAGATAAATTTGAAAACAAATTATGGGAAGTTGATGGCTTCGGGGATAATATGCTTACTTTGGAGAGGCGGAGGGTGGCTTTGAGCAGGGAGAAACTGGAGGGAGATTTGGGTGAGGAAGGGTTTGAGAATTGGAAGAAGATGGGACCGTTTGTGGTTGATTTTTTTGCTGTTGGGGTTTTGCAATGGAGTTTGGGGCTGTTGGGTGAGGAGGAGATTGGTGGTACGGTTGCAGTGGTTCGGCACCGGAGAGACGTGGTTGAAATGGGTGGTTGTTGCTGACGTTGTTGTGATTGTGAACGAGGGGTTGATGGGTTCGAAAAAAATCCAAACTTTGAGCTAATTTTTGGGCTCTGAGTGGTGCTATTGCAATGGTGCTGTTCTTGATGATGTTTTTCTGTTTTGGTGCTGATAAACTCTGGATCCTTGGGGATTGATGTACAAAACGCTCTTCTCCAACCAGTCACCATTATCGACAAGATTCAAGCTTTATGTGCTTTTTTGGTGTGATCTTCAATGGGTTTGTTTCTCCAATGGAAGCAATCGATTCTGAGGTAAATAGAGAGGGAATTGATTAAGCATTTGAAGAGAGAGGGACTGAGTAATTAATAAGCAGAGACAAAACTCTTGATGGGTTCTATAAATCCCTCTATTCTTTGTTTGCTTTCTCTTTCGACACCTCCCAAAATATCACTGAAATGTGAAAGCCTCAACCTTTCTAGTTTCAGCCAAATTTTGATGACATTTATCTCCCTCTCTCGCTATGAACATAGTAGTATAAGAAGGCTTTTCTCAAATAATAATTAAGAAAATAAAAGAACAGTATAAATAAAGCAAAGTGGGTATTGGATTTGCATCTGTAAACTGGCAAGTGTAGGTTCTACCTACAGTAACAAGTCAACGGCTTTACAATAATCACAAACAAAAACCATTTTATAGCTTATTTACATGTAATATTTAATATATTATAATTTTTAATAATTAATAAATAATAAAAAATAATATATATTTTAATAAAATATTAAATATTTATTAAAAAAATACTAAATATTATTTTTACCAAACTGAGTTCTTCATGTTACACTTCACCGATCTCTCTCTGCGTACAATACAAATGGATGATCCCTTAAAAATGGTATATTGGATACACTCTTTCGTATTATTCAAAGCAATATTACTACATTTATGCAGGCAAATTGTTTTTTTTTTTTAATTTTATTTTTTAATCTTAATGTTGGGTTGTGCATGAATTACTGACACGGTTTCTGTTGTTCATGGGATCTGTTATTAATACTCTGCAGCGAGCACTGTTGAGGAGGTTGATGATGATACATTTGATCCTGTCCATTCATGGCGGGGTACTATCTTGTTTGAATGTGAATTTAATGTGTATGGGATCTTCCAGATATGATAGTTGTTTTGCGTTATAATGGGAGGTTAATTCTGTAATTTGGGCTTTGATATTTTCAAAATTATTGCTGTGTTGCTAGGGTTGTAATTGAACTGAACTGAACCAGTTTTAATAACTGAAATTTAAATTTTGTTTGAGTTTAGCTGATTTAGCAAAAGAGTTGAGTAGATCTTAATCTTATATGTTCAAGTTAAATTTACAAATCTAAACGAGTTGTTTATAAATTTATATATCAAGTTTGTTAATGAGTTTATTGATAAATTTATATTAACAGAAAATTAAGAAGTTAAAATTATATATATATATATATATATTGTAAAAATATTGAAATAAATAATTTTTATAAACATTAACCATATACATTAAAGGAAACATAAATTACTATTAAATTTTGCATTCAAACTTGTTATTGATAGTATTGTTTGTGACCCAATAAAAACAGACATATTGTTTATGAGATTATTGAGCTAAGTATCCATTGTTTAGGTTCTACACTTCTACTTGTTTACGAATCAAAATTTAAACTTAAAATTGATTTCGACTTTTTGTAGATTTTGAGTCTCACAAATAAACTCTTATTGAGTTGAAAGTTAAACTAAACACCAAACTGCGAGCAAATGGCTCCATTTGTTTATTCATTACTATCTACATCTCAAAATAATTTTCTTTCTATATTGTCAGGAAAAAATTTAGTAATTTTTTTTAATTATGTCTCTCCGTAAACACATCATAACTCCCACATTTTTTCAAACTTATACTAAATTCATCTTAGTGCTAACTAATAGTGAAGACAAATTTATATATTAAAATAAGAAGGAAAATAATAAATATATATAAATGTATATACCAAAAAAATAAACATAGCAATTCTGAAATGATGGTACCGTACCGTACGTACGTCAATAAAAAGGAGGGAATGAGAGGGTAGTAGGGGTTGTAGTACCGTTTAAAAGTTCTAAAAGCGTAACTAGTCGCATAGGAAGGACAAATCATCACCCATTTCCATTACATTCAATCACCACTCGCTCTTGACGCCGTTAACTTCACCTTCCCATTCGCCATATAGATTATTTGGGGAAGTGGACGGAGTTAGTCAAAGTCAACTCCAATTGACGGTAAAATAATATTGACCCTGAGAGGAGGTAAGGTAAGGTAATTGATATAAAATTTAGCTTTAACCTCGTTAATTGGTCCATTTCTATAATCATTTTTACCGCCTTTTGCCTTTTTTCTTCTCACAAGGTTTACTATGTTTTCCACTTGAATTGGGTTACCGTCTCTACCGGTTGAAAGTTAAAATTAACTCAAACTCATAAGCCTTTCCCAATAATGCTCCATGTGCCACATGAATCTTCCTTGTTATGAGCTTCACATTTTTTAACCTTAATTAACATTCAATTATTGCTTCCATTACACTAACTAATTTTTATAAAAATTAAAAAATAATAATTATAGTAGTTAAATTTATTTAATATTATAATTTTTTATTTATATTTTTTGACTAAATATATTAATAATTAATAAATTAGTTAAAAAAATTAAATAAAAGCAAATCTCTAACTTTACTAATAATAAATATAATAAAAAAAATGTGAATATATTTTGGGACATATAAAATAAAAAGTGTGTTTATTATTATAGGACCAAGATAATATTTTTTATTTATAGACAAGCTTTGGCAATAGACCTCTTACAAATATAAATATATACCAGTCTTATGCCTTATCATTAAAAATTAGATATCTTGTTTGGTTAAAACGGCACAAATCGGTGTTGATTTTCGTGAAAATTGTTTTTATGGATGATTGACTTAGATTGTAGTTTAATATTGATACGGCAGGAAAATATTATATTTAATTTATAATGATAATCATAATAAAAATAACAAATTCATTCAGGGTTGAAAACATAATTAGAGTGGGTAACCACCTTGGGGAATTAGAGCGCTAATTTTAAATCTCTATATGTATACTTTTCAAATACAAAGAGTAGATAATTACCTTGGGGATTAGAGTATTGACAGGTTATTTCTTTTTAACAAGTGTTTTTTTATAAAATTTGAGATCTTGATCTTTTAACAAGTATAGCTCTCAAGACCAACATATTAATTACTAAGACAATTATTTATTGGTTGTATATATACTTTAATTAGTAACTATAAAAAATAGTTTAATTTGTGTGTATAATACATTATATATGTAATATTTTTAAAAAGTAAATCAAAGAATGATAGTGTTTTAATCATTATAAAAAAAAAGATAAACTACTAAGATTTCTTATGTGAAGTTTTTATTGAATAACTGATTAATAATTATTGAAAAATTCCATGTAAAATGATCTTAGTATTTTTTTTTTGTTATAATAACTTAAACATTGTCATTCTTTAATTTACTTTTTAAAATATTACATAGATAATGTATTTCAAATCTCTATATGTGTATTTTTCAAATACAAAGAGTGGATAACCACATCGGAAGAATTAGAGCATTAATAGTTTATTCTCTTCTAACAAATATTTTTTTCTAGAATTTGAGATCTTGATCTTTTAACAAGTATAACTCTCAAGAACAACATATTAACTACTAAGACAACAATTCATTGGTTGTATATATACTTTAATTAGTAACTATAAAGAAATACTTTAATTAGTGTGTGTATAATACATTATCTATGTAAATATTGAATTGGTAAAGGAAACTATGACTTCAAAAGGCACTAATTACAGCATTATTTTTTTTAAAAAAAAAGCTATGATTAGTGATTAAACAAAGAAGAAACATGATGCATCAAAAGGTGGAGGCATAAGCTTAGAATAAAGTTTCTACAAATGAATTGCCACCCCCACAATTATCATCATGAACTTCTCTTTGAGCGATGGCTATATGATAATGGAAATGACAAACACAATCCATGAAAAAGCTTCTTTTTTTTTTCCGAATACAAAGAAACTCTTCGATAGGCCCCCAAATATGGGTCACAACTAGAATGATTATTTTTCGCCGATACATAATATTATAATAGACACTAAGTTTCAGCCTTAATTATGGAAAAATTAAAAACGGCAGGAAATCTATCAGTTTTTTAAAAGATATAAAAAAACCAGTTGATTTAACATTTTTTTAAAGTTTAATGCTAAAACAATTTGCATTCGATTATTTTTACCAATTGATTCATAATTTGTAAAGGAAGTCGAAAAGGATGGGAGGGGGGAGTTTGCGTTTCAACGACGTTGATAACGCGGTGGAGAAGATTGAATCAAATCCCATCATTCAACAACTAAATTTTACTTATAAAAAAATAGCGAAAAATATTTTTATCTTCTTTCAAAGTGGTCGAAGAAATGAAAACAGAGGTTTACAGAATCTAAGAGTTTGGTTCTCAACTAGGTTTATTTATCAGTAAGACAAAAATGACACATTTGATGTTTTGGAGCGATAAATTATGAGACTTAGCTGCAACTCTTTGAGTTATCTCTTATGGTGTTTTTTCGAGATGTCAATGACATAATTTTTAATCTAGGGTTTTGGTTCTCTGATTTTCTTGAACCATTATATAAGATTTGTTCATCAAGCTTCTTTTCTAAACTTGATCTAAAAGAATAAAATTTCAAGAAATTATTTCAAAAAGAATTCATTTGTAACCGATTGATATTACTTTATGTAAGGAGATGGTATAAGCCATTTGGTTAACATGGCAAGTAGATATAAGGGAGAGAGAAAGTATATATATATAAACAAAACCTTATGCTTCATATATATATATATATTGAAAAGATCCACATGTTGTTGCCTTTGACCACACTCAAATGATAAAAATAAAAGGGATTGGATTAGGCAAATAAAAGATTAGTTGCTTTAAACTTTCGAAATAAAATTTGTTTTGTTTCTATTTGGGCAATTAATTAATACCCACCTCAGCTTCGATTAGGCCTTCCAAGGAATATTAATAATTGTCATGGATGCAACTAAAAGTTTCAAGGGTTAATTATTTAAGTATTTTCTACACTTATATCCCCAAGACTCGGATTAACTGGTCATAAAAGTTTCATAATACCATTATCAGCCATAAACTTAAGACAAAATACCAAATTTAATGATATATCAGAGCTTCCCTGTGCTTTCTTTTCTTTCTTTTTTTTTCTTTTTACAAAAAAAAAAAAAGAAATTTCATTCACATAATCAGAAATGGTATACAAATAATCAGAAATGGTACACAAGGTACAATTGCTCAGCCCCATACAAATGGCTAAAAGACTAGGACACGATTTAGATTCGGGTGAAAAAAATCCAAATCATCACCCAAATCCCCACGCAAAATCATCTGAAGCACTAAGCCATTCCAGAGCCAAACTCCACCACTCTTACACCAACCACGTAACTCAATAAAATCCACGAGAGAAATTCCTCCATATCAACACCATAGTGCAGGAAGGATACCCCAACAACTCCGATCAAATTCAATAATTTTTTCTTACATCCGCAAAACTCATGCAGCTTTTCTTATTAAGGTGTCATTAGATAAAAATTATATATTCCTATAATCTTGAAAAGAAAAACATTGCATCTCGATAATGAAAGGTTATTCCTGCAATTATCTGATCAAATCCAAGCAAGACCAGATCAAAAATATTTGTTTTTTATTGTCAGCTAAATTTCTTGATAGAATAGAATCCTATACTAAATAAATGTAAATATAATGGACTATTTGAAATTTATAACAATCTTCTTCACAATGTAATTTTGGATACTAAGCCTACATGTTTTCATATAGTTTGAGAGTCTACATTATTTCATTGGTTTGTCCAGCAGATGCCTAATTATGTTGATGCGGATTGTGTCCCTGACAATTGTTAGGTCTAACGATGTTTGAGGTGGTGCTAGTTTTGGGGTTTAAGCCCCATGATTTTACCATTAAAAAGTACTTCAGCAATATGAAGAAAAATGATGTGTATAGATTATCCTTGACCTCATCTCCTAATTGACGTGAGAATCATAGCACATCATATATGTACAAAGTTTATGCGTAGGTAAAATCTGTGCTAATTAAGATCTAACTGGAGACTTTAATCACACCAATTACATCCTTGAAACTATTTGTTGGAGTAAGATATTTAAATTATACTAATTAAGTGTTACAACAACAAAGATTATGGAGATAGTAACTGCAAAAAACCATTTCTTTTCCATTCACAATTACGAATATAAATCTCATTAAGGTTGTGGTTTATATTTGGATGATTTTTAAATAAATTATATATAAGCACACCAAACCTTCTTTGGTTAATGTCGGTATCACATGCAACAAACCAATAACTAAATGAATCAAAAATCAACAAGCGGTTTGAATTACTAACCTTGATGTGCGCAACAAAAACATAAGAGGAAGCAGATCTAGTTGTATGCTAACCTCACATGCAAATCATTTTTGTTGATTAACAACGAGAATGACATGAACTAATTTCACCTTTTATGTGCCTCGTGAAGATCCACACAAATGCAAGAATCGTGAGTGAACGAAGGAGAACGACCTCCTTCTTAGCTATGGAGACTGACAACCTCACTTTCTCTCTAAAGAGAGAAAAGGATGTGTGTGGTGTATTATTTATGGCTACAACTAATGTGATGTCCAACCCTAATTAGGATTTAGATGTCATCTTTTATAATGGTGCTAGATAGGCTCCTCTACAATACATGTAGAGTTCATATTTTCCACATATTCAATTAGGGTTGACTTAATTAAGTTGGGTCCATGAGCAAGGCAACCAAATTTTGATCGAACTGAACTCGAACCAATCGACTCATCATGGGTGGACCACTTTTTTCTAATGGTTAACAACGTTCAATATTTATATATTAATTTGAGAAGCATTAAGCAATAGTCAAGGTATAATGATGAGCTTATTCTTAATTAGAATGAAACATTCACAAGTGGCCACTCCAAGTCCAAGCAATGGAATTTTAGGCTATGGAACTATATGAATCTCCCCATAACGACAACAAGCAACTAATGATGGGTCTTCACCAAATTTATTGGCCTCATCCTCACATGTCGAAACAAAACCAACACGTCAACTCACCTAACAATAACTTAATTCTTATTACTAAATTAATTGATATTGTCTTGCTAATTAATATTATATAGAACACATGTTTAGTCAACAAAGTTAACAAGTACTGGTTTAAAATTGAAGATATGATATGAAAACAAATCAAAGAATGTTTTATATCAATGCTAGATATGTTTAAACACAAAAAGTATACAAATAAAATAAACATCATGGCCATCTTATTCAAATTATAGGTTGGTGGTTGAGTGGTTGCCATTATTGGGCACATGTCATCAACTTGTAACCGATGATTCCCACCAACTACACATCAATATATGTACATATGCAATTATGTAAATAAAAAATTAGCATCTTTTATTCATCAAAAACTCCATTAAAATTGAAAATATTATTTTTTTATTTTAAGTCTACTTCAATGAAAGCTTTTCTCCATGTAATTTGCTTTATTTGTTACTATTTCAAACATATATATCAACAGAAAATAATTGACTTTCATTCTCTTTGTCCTGCATTTTTCACTTTAAAAGGATCATATTTACTTTAATGCACACTTTGATTTTTACCAATTTACCACAAAAACTCACTTCTAACTGGAAATTTTGAAGTCTATAATTCGTTTGATATTACTTTTGCTGATAGGTAATTTTTTTATTTTTTTAAAAAACAGAACTATTAGAACAGTAAAACAATAGAAATGAATAATTGATAAGTGGCTAAAATGTGGGATTACATAGATATTAAACGTCCATAGAACTAACTTCGGCAGTTAAGTTAATTAGTTGAAGCATAAAAATGCATGCAAAAAATAATTGGTAGACGTTTCTTACCCACATTTAAGATCTCAAAGAGCCGAATTACACAATCCTATTTATAATTTTCTTTTATTTCATACATATATATGTAGATTATATGCCAGAATCTATAAAAACTAGTACGTACTAGCCAACAAAAGGATGAACAAAAAAGTACGTAACCCTTGCTAAATTACTATAGACCACATAGCGGTATATAGAACTTATTTAAACAAAGCTATATATAGGAGAAGCATGATTTAATCAATTATTATCAATCAAAACCAGCATGCCCTATTTTTTCCCTAAATGTCAATGTCCATAAAGCTGTAAGGGTCCTCCAATAATCGGGACATTCTCAAAATGCAGAATTTTCAGGGAAAATCAAAAAAGTTGTACTTGCTAAAAATGGGGTGGTAGCACAAACGCGTGGAGGTGTAGGGTGAGAACACGAGATAAAATTAGGTCATCTAATGGATCGATCGATCAAGAATTTGGAACCACTAAGGTTTGATCATAAATGCTATACTAATACTAGTACTGATGTTCTTGAATCCATGGACAAACATTAAATACCAGAGCTATGTGGCATCTTAGGGCTCATACATGAGCTTTTTCTTTCACTAGCAAACTTTTATGAGTATTACATATTGTCCCCTCGTTTTGTTGAACACATTTAATAGTTAGCACATTCCTTCTCCTTCTCATATTCATTCAATTGTGTAGGAATTTTGCTCTTCTAACATGCACACGTTGACACTTTGATTAATTAGTTCAAATGGTTGAATCAGTATAGGGAAAAAACTTGCAACACACTGTGATTGTTCGAACTTAATATATCAAAATCACATGCCTTCTGTTGTTTTTTCTGAATTGAATCAATAAGTTCGATCTATTTCCTTATGCGTGGCGTCTGACAAAAGAAAACATTCTCTTCGTTGGCTCTCTAAAATTTCAATGCATGAAGAAGTTGTTTAAAACAGGTACGGGAATGGCAAAAGTTCACCTAACACATTTGAACGTTTGAACATATTCGTATAAATAGTTCTTTTTTATAACTATAAATATTATATTACTTATATTGTTACTTCGATGCTTAACTTTCAGAAAACCAAAAGCATGCGACAAGTTGTATGGAATGCAATGCAATGCCGTAGAAAGAAGATTTCCCACAAGAAGTTGATGGTGCTTATCCACTTCATACTGTTCCAGATATTTAAATATTCAAGTCAATAGATATTGGACCAAGTGGCACTGTGTAATCGTACAATATCTCGTCGCATCTCAAAATAAGACAAAAGAATTAAAATTATGAACTTCAATCATATACATTATTGTCGTGCATATAATTTGTATAACGAACAAAGGTTGGATTTGAATGGATATTCTTTATTTTTATTTAAACAATATTAATTATTTCGTGGTCAAAAACACAATATCATTTATTTAAAACATCAAATTTAAATTTATAATGAAAAGTTAGTGTTAATGTTGAAGTGATTTTCTTGATCAAAATTGAAGCCAAACCTTGAAGGAATTTGTGCAAGTCAAAATGTGACAAATTGGTGGAAAGAAGAGCTGAAGTGAGGCGTGACGAGGAGGACACAACAGTGTATCAGACCGTGTGATGGTAGACATGCGATTTCCTCGACACACGGATACGACTTCAGCCCGTGTCTTGTGTACCATGTCTGTGTCTTACAATTTACGATCGTGTCTTAACTCTGAAACGCTTTAGGACGTGTATTAGGGTTTTAGGTGATTTATTTTGACTTGTATTCCTTATAAACTATATAAGAGGGCTTGGAAACATCTTGGGTGCCTTTAGTCATGCTTTTGAATGCCGTTGTAAGTCGTTGTGCTTGTTTTTTACTCTGAATAGTAGAATTACTTGTACTCTGCCCGTGAACGTAGATCGGATTGATCGAACCACGTAAATCTTGTGTTCTTGTGTGATTACTCTTTGTTATTTCGCATTCTTCAATCGTCGATTTTTCCTAATAAGTGGTATCAGAGCCACAGAAATTTGTTCAGAAACTTTGGATTTGTTCTGTAGAAAGAAGATGTCTTCGTATAAATTCGATATTGAGAAATTCAATGGGTCAAATAATTTCATGCTGTGGAAGCTGAAAATGAAAGAGATTCTGGTGTAGCAGAAGTGTGAGGAGGCGATTGAAGGTGAAGAAAAATTACCAGTAGAACTGACAGTGGCGCAAAAAGCAGAGGCTGTGAAGAGAGCGCATAATGCAATTCTATTGAGTCTGGCAGATGAAGTCTTGAGGGAGGTGGCTGATGAAACTACTGCAACAGGCTTGTGGAAAAAGCTAGAGAGTAGGTATCAGAAGATATCCTTGTCGAACAAACTTTATCAGAAAAGGCGGTTGTATACATTGAAGATGTCAGAAGGCATGCAGATAAATGAACATCTTGACAAATTTAATAGGATTGTATTAGATTCGAAAGGTGTTGGTGTTGACATTGATGATGAAGATCAAGCTATGTTTCTGTTGCATTCATTGCCTGAGTCATATGAGAGTATTGTTGATACTATCATGTATGGTAGAGATGAAATTTCTGTTAATGATGTGAAGGATGCTTTGTTGTCTAAAGAATTGAAGAGGTTAACTTCTAGTTCGGGTGGAGATAGAGTGAAGTTCGGATTAAACATTAGTAGGTGCAAGGGAATGGGTAAGAATCATGGTTTGAGATGTTATCACTGTAAGGAGATTGGACATGTGAAAAAGAATTGT
>CAODLS010345688.1:0-29846 GCA_948243855.1 Flueggea neowawraea
TGCCTAAGACATCCTACGTAAGTCCTAAACCAGACCCATAAGCTCCAATACACATAAAAAAATGCTTGTTTATGTTCTCTTGAAGTCCATCTTGCTTCATATGGATATAATCTCCAAACTTATCTTCAAGGAAAAGACCAATATAACTTTGCATTGCTTCCTTGAACGTCTTTGCTCTTAACCATGTAATAGGTCTGGCTGGAAGTGTCACGTTGTCATCCTTGCCTTCTTTAGCTATGCTCGTATCAACATCCGATCTCTGTAGCATAAGTTATGGCCCAAATACTGAACACTGCTCCAGCCCACTTAAGCACATGATGTAGTCTCGGCCTTGTTTGTTTGTAGCTCGTCCAAACTTGTATTGAACAAGCCCAAACATGCTTCATCCCACCCTAAATGATTGATTTCGTCCCAAACCATCATAGCTTTGACATATATCAGAAATAATCCCATTTTAAGCCTTGGCTCGCCATCCAGGATCATATCATCACATTTGTACATCTGAATGGAGCTACAAAACCTACTGAAAATAAAGTAACATCTGGAAATTTGAGTCAGAAGCAAAATAATCGAATCCTTACAATCCTAAACCCAAAGACCGACTCTATAAGTATTTCCAATGCTTCTGTTGCACAAGCAGGTAGTGATTCTACTACCTCTAAAGCTTTTTCGTGCTCACTTCCCTACTCTTCTGGCCCCTGGATTATTGATTCAGGAGATTCTGATCATATGACTTGTCAATCCCATTTTTTCTGTACTTATACTCCTTGTTCAGGACATGAAAAAATCTGTATAGCTGATGTTTCCTTCTCTGCCATTGCTGAGAAAGGTTTGATCCACCTTTCTTCTAATATTGCTCTTAAATTCGTCTTACATGTCCCTAAACTAGCTTGTAATCTATTGTCTGTAAGCAAACTAGCCCAAGAATCGAATTGCACTCACCTTCTTTGGCTCTCATTGTGTTTTCCAGGAGTAGGATACGAAGAGGATGATTTGCAATGCTAAATTGGTAGACGGACTCTATTATTTTGTTGAAGATGACTTGTAGAATAATGGAGTTCAATGATTGAGTGGTATTTGTTCTAACTCTGTTAAAGATGATGTGTTGCTACGGCATTCTAGATAAGGACATCCTAATTTTCCTTATTTAAAGAAATTGATGCCAATTTTATTTTTTTCTATTGATGTTTCAACTCTTAAATGTAAGCATTGCATTTTGTCTAAAAGTCATAAAAATATCTATCCTACTAAGCCTTATACTCCTTCTAAACCTTTTTATACGATCCATAGCGACGTTTGGGGACCCTCTAGAGTTAAAACTATTTTTGAAAAGCAATGATTTATAACATTCATAGATGATCATACAAGGGTTTGTTGGGTGTATTTGTTGCGTGAAAAATTAGAAGTTGCTGACATTTTTAAAACATTTTACAATTTGATTGAAACTCAGTTCCAGTCTAAGATCCATATTTTACATTCTAATAATGGAACTGAGTATTTTAAAAATGTTTTGCATGATTTTTTGAAAGAAAAAGGAATAGTGCATCAATCCTTGTGTGTTGATACTTTTCAACAAAATGGAATTGCTGAGAGAAAAAACCGACGTTTGTTAGAGGTTTCTAGGGCATTAATGTTTAAAATGAATGTTTCAAAATACTTATGGAGTGAAGCAGTTTTAACAGCCACTTATCTTATCAATAGAATGCATAGTCGTGTTTTAAACTTTAATACTCTTGTGCATGTTTTAAAAGATTTATATCCTCACATAAGGCTTTACTCAGATCTCCCTCTAAAAGTTTTTATTGCACTGTATTTGTTCATAAGTCCAAAGTGATGTCCAGATTAGATCCTAAAGCAGAAAAGTGTGTTTTTATCGGTTATGCACCATCTCAAAAAGGTTATAAATGCTACAATCCCCACACTAAAAAAGCTTTTGTATCTTTGGATATCACATTTCTCGAACATCAAAAATTCTTTCTTCAGTGGGAGAATTTTAGTGAGGAAGAATATATTTTTTGGTCCACTCCTTTACCTAATGTTGTTTTAGAAAATGAAAACTACAAGAAAATGGATGTTCCAATTATGCCCAGCAGCCAGATTCAATAGCAGGGGGAGAAATACTACAGACTTGTTCAAAAGAATGAAATAAAGAGCTCCGAGTTTATACTAAAAGGCCAGCTCAACAAAAGAATAGAGTTTCATCTGCTCCAGAACCTCAAGACCACTCAAACTCCTCGCATAATTCTCCTGAAAACATTCCTAATCCAGATATTTCATCCAACACCCTTCCACTCATAATATCTAATATTGACCACTCTAGTATCCATGACCAGTTTGAGTCTATTAATGATCTTTCTGTTGATTTGTATTTGCCTATAGCTCTTAGGAAAGGAAAGAGATCTTGCACTATCTTGTTTATGGTAAACTATCTCAAAGTCATAGCTCTTTTATTTCTAAGGTCACTAATGTGTTTGTGCCAAAGAGCATTGAGGAAGCACTTGTAGATCCAAACTGGAGCTTAGCAATTATGGAAGAAATTGAAGATCTTAACAAGAATGGCACATGGAAGTTAGTTGATGCACCTAGAGGGAAGATATTGGTAGGGTGTAAATGGATATTCACTGTAAAATTCAGATATGATGGGAATGTAGAGAAATTGAAAGCAAGGCTAGTGACTAAAGGTTTCACTCAAACCTATGGTATAGACTACCAAGAAACCTTTGCACCAGTGACAAAGATGAATACAATCAGAATTCTCCTATCTTTGGCTACAAATTTTGATTGGTCACTGCATCAACTTGACATCAAGAATGCATTCTTGAATGGAGATCTTGAAGAGGAAGTGTATATTAGTCTACCCCTGAATTTGTGAAAGCATAAAGTGAGAATAAAATGTGCAGATTAAGGAAGTCCCTATAAGGTTTGAAACAGTCCCCCATAGCATAGTTTGGCAAAATCGAAAAGACACTGAAAAGCTATGGATATCAACAAAGCCAAGCAGATCGCACTATGTTCTACAAGAAATCTGAAAATGGTAAACTATCTATTCTCATTGTGTATGTAGATATCATAATAACAAAGGATGATAGCGAAGGAGTCCAGACATTGAAGAAACAATTGGCTTAGAAATTTGAGACTAAAGACCTTGGAAGGCTAAAATATTTCCTAGGGATGGAGGTTGCAAGATCACGAGAAGGGATATTTGTTAATCAAAGGAAGTATATCATTGACTTATTGCATGAAACTGAAATGTTAAGATGTAAACCAACAGACACTCCTGTTGAACCCAGCGTCAAGTTGAAACCAGCTGAGGCTGGAAAAGTTATTAACAGAGAGATTCCAGAGACTATTAGGGAGGCTAATATATTTGTCTCACACTTGGCCAGATATTGCCTTTGTTGTGAGCTTAGTCAGTTTATGCATGCTCCAAGTTAAGAACACTTCACTACAGTATACAGGTACTAATGTTGTGGACAAGTTTAGTCAGTGTACAGAATCTTGAGATACTTAAAGGGGACACCTAAACAGGTACTAATGTTGTGGACAAGTGTATACTGATGCTGATTAGGCTGGAAACAAAATTGACAGGCAATCAATTTCAGGTTATTGCACATTTGTTGAAGGCAATTTGGTGACTTGGAGAAGCAAAAAGCAAAATGTTGTAGCTAGAAGTAGTCCTGAGGCTGAGTTTAGATCACTAGCTCATGGTATTTGTGAGGCTCTATGGATAGAAAAAGTATTAGGAGAGCTAGGAATTCCTATGTCTAAACCTATAAAGGTTTATTGTGACAACAAAGCAGCAATATCCATTGCTTATAATCTAGTTCTACATGACCGGACTAAACATATAGAAGTTGACAGACATTTCATAAAAGAAAAGATTGAAAGTAGGAAAATCTACCTAGCCTACATCCCTACAACTCGGCAAATAGCTGATATTTTGACCAAGAGTCTTGACACAACAATTCAAGTTTCTAGTTGGCAAGCTGGCCATGGAAGATATTTTACAACCAACTTGAGGGGAAGTGTTGAGAAATATTCTCGGTTAATATTTTCCTCCTAGAAATTAGCTAAATCTGATTAGGAAATATTCTCTCATGTACAGCTATTATTTTCTATATTAGCATATTCTATAGACTATATATATGTACCTATGAAAAGAGAAACGACACTACAATTAACCATTCTATTCAGGTACCTATTTCCGCAGTTCATGTTTCAAAGGATAGTCCAAACTTAATCCTAGGTAAGAAAAATGTTTTTGTGGGTATGCTCCCTCTCAGAAAGGATTCAAATGTTTTAATCCAAAAACTAAAAAAATGTGATTTCAATAGATGTTAATTTTCTAGAACACCAAAAATTCTTTCTTTAGGGGGAGTATGAGTGAAGAAGGGAATTTTTGGGAAATCACACACTAACCTACTATGGTTATGGAGCTGGGAAACACTGAAAATCAGAAGGAACCTAATTGTAATGTGCCAGGGGCCTCGGATTCCAATGCAAGGGTAGAAACACTACACCAAGTTCCTAAGGAATAGAAAGAACTTCGTGTTTATACCAAGAGAAAGACTCAACAAAAGAGTAGAGATTGATATACCTAAAGTGCAGGGCAATCAGACTCTTTGGAGAATAACTCTGGGAACATTTATGGTCCAAATAATCCATCTGCTAGTCTCCCTCTTGTTGTTTCTGAATCTGATGAACTGTTAGTTCTTACTGATCAGTTTGTTACTAGTAATGCTTTTGATAATTCTGGTGATTTGTATCTTCCTATAGCTCTTAAGAAATGCACCTGCACTAATTACCCTTTGTCTAAGCACATATCTTATGGTAAACTCTCTCAGAAACACTATTCTTTTGTCTCAAAAATTATTAATCTATTTTTTCCAAGAAATATTCAGGAAGCTCTTAAGGATCCGGATTGGAAGAAGGTTGCTATGGAGGAGGTAGGGGCCTTGGAGAAGAATGGAACATGGGAGATACTTGATATTCCCAATGGAAAGAAATTGGTAGGATGGAAATGAGTGTTTACCATAAAATTCAGAGTTGATGGGAGTGTGGAGAGACTGAAAGTGAGGCTTGTTGCTAAGGGCTTCACTCAGACCTATGGCATTGACTGCCAAGAGACGTTTACTCCAGTAGCCAAGGTAAACACTATACAGGTTATTCTGTCATTGGCTATTAATTTTGATTACGCATTGCATCAGCTTGATGTCAAGAATGTCTTTTTGAATGGAGACCTAGAAAAATAAGTTTTTATGAGTCTTCCATCAAGATTTGAGGATGCCTCTGGAATAAATAAAGTGTGCAGACTAAAGAAGGCATTGTACAACCTGAAACAGTCACCTAGGGCATGGTTTGACAGGTTTAGGAAGGCCGTGAGGAGCTTTGGTTACAGTCAAAGCCAGGCTGATCACACAATGTTTTATAAGAGATCTAAGGTAAAATCTCTGTACTTATTGTCGATGTGGACGGAATAATTGTGACCAGAGATGATCTTGAAGAGATTAAGAGTTTAAAGATGAAGCTAGTGAAGGAATTTGAAATAGAGGACCTAGGACCACTGAAATACTTCTTATATGGAGTTTGCAAGATCAAAGGAGAAAATCTTTGTTAATAAGAGGAAATATGTTTTGGATCTTCTCAATAAGACAGGACTCCATGGTAGTAGACATGCAAAAACACCAATGTAAGCTAATCTAAAGCTTAAGCTGATTGAACCTGAAGAAATGGTTGATAGAGACAGGTTTCAAAAGCTAGTTTGGAAACTGATATATTTATCACATGTCAAGCCGAACATAACATTTGTAGTTAGTTTGGTAAGTCAATTTATGCATTCACCAGCGCAGAAACATTTTGATGCAGCCTACAAGATTTTGAAATACCTGAAAGGCACTCCTGGCCAAGGCTTAATGTTCCAGAGGTCTATCTCAGGATATTGTACGTTTGTTGGAGGTAACCTGGTGACTTGGAGAAGCAAGAAACAATCAGTGGTAGCTAGGAGTAGTGTGGAAGCAGAGTTCAGATCTCTAGATCATGGAATATGTGAGGTATTATGGATTAAAAGGCTTCTGGAGGAGCTAAAAATTCCTACTTCTATCCCTATGAAGGTGTACAGTGAAAATAAGGCAGCTATATCTATTGCACATAATCCTGTTTTACATGGCAGAACAAAGCATATAGAAGTTGACAGACACTTCATTAGAGAGAAAGTGGAAGTGGTTATTTGTATTCCTTATGTTCCCACCTCTCGACAGATTGCAGATATCCTCACAAAAGGATTACCTAAGAAGCCATACTTTCTGGTTGGTAAGCTGGGCATGGTAGATATACTTAGGCCAGCTTGAGGAGGTGTGTTGAGAGATATTCTTGTAGGATATTCTATTCCTATAAGTTAGCTAAATCAAATCTGGAAAATATATCTTGTACAGTTGTTTCCTAGATTAGATTTCTGTACAGCACTATAAATCCTTGTATAAGGGAAAAATATACGGCAATTACCTCGTCTCTGTTCAGGTACCACTTTCTGGAATAGCAAGCTTGGATTCAAGCACAGAAGTTATAGAAATAAGTTAAATATAAGTTGGTAAGAAACAGAAAAGATGGCAATAACAATAAAAGTGATGAAAGGAACAAAAACAAGTACCTTATCCATTGTGGATGTTTGATAACTTAAAGCAGCAGGAGAATCTAAAGCCAGGCGATAATCGATTGTCTCATATATGTCCTCGAGAAAGTAAATGAGTATGACCTTGTGCAGTAAGTAGGGGACAGTTTCCAAAATACCTTGAAAATAAATTGGAATAAACTGTTGCAGACCTAAATGACAAATTTAAACAAAAAGAATTAACAGAAGGTTAAAGGAAATGATATAAAAACTATATACTGCATAAATGGAGAAAAAAATTAGGCGAGAAAAAAGTCTTAAACAATTTTACATACATAAGAATAACCTTCAGTTTCGGTGTGTCATGAGCAGATTGTTTCTCGATCAGGTTTCTCAAAACAATGAGCAAAAAATCACCCTGCCAAAGACGGGCCAAAATTAATTTTACATAAACTGTATCCTTCCGGGCCTTTCAAATCAGTGGCAAAAGAATCAGTAGTGTGGCGGCAGGGGCATTGGCAAAACCAGTACAAAATATAAAAATGTAAAGAAAAAACAGAACCCATAGCTTTGCCTTGGTAATGTCAATTCTCCAAACAAAAAAAATTTGGAAAAAAATCCTACTATTATTTCTCCTTTCTTAATTTTCATGACATAGATATGTAAGTGAAGTAGAATACACCGTTAGTTCTATTGCTATTCCCATGCAGCCAATCTGCCTACAATATACCTATGCTGCTCAACTTAACATGTAGTTTGTTTGTTTTTGGGGAGAGAGGGAGGCATTCTACAAACGAGTATCCGTATACTAGATAAAAGTCAACCTATACTAAGTATCACTTACCAAAAGAGAACGTTCATGCACTTCATCAACTATGACATGAGTAACACCAGTCAAGGTCTTGTCCCCCTAGTAAGCAGAACATTTTTGGAAATATGCGATAACAAGTCCAATTACAACAAAAAGGTGGATAAATCATTTAACTGTTTACAGCCAGCTTCCTCAAAAGAATGCCTGTTGTGCAAAAGAGAAGTTTTGTTTTTTCATTCCTGAGGAAACAAAAACAACAATTTAGTGCAGAGTTTAGATGACAGCAGCAGTTGATACCATTCAGAATATATGGATTATGGAGTAAAGCATTGACCAAAAGAAAAATGAATATATGTAGTAAAGCCCAGTCAGCAGAAAAATGTTTAAGTCAGCAACAAGAAAGTCAATTAGGTAATGGATTTCCACAATCCACAACATCACAATGATAAAAATATATATATATAAGCATAGCCAGGAGTGAATAAAGTTCTAAAAAGAATAATGGAATTTGGAATTACAAGAAAAAATATTCTACACAAGACTTGAGCCATAAGTCAGTGAAACAAATTAAAAAGAATGTCTGGAACCACCTGTATTGAAAATCGTCATGCTGTTTTTTAATAATTTTTAAATAATGAAAGCAGAAATCATTGGCAAAATAGTAAGGGGAAGCGCAGACTAACACCTTTCGTTGTCAAGATGAACTTGATAACCAATCAATGAACCATTCAAACCAGGTGAAGGTTCACAACGCTCCTGAGCAACCCTCTCAGCCACAGAGATAGCCTGCAATTTCATGAAATAACTAAAATTAATCACTAATACCAGAAAATAATCTACCAACAGAAATCTTGTTCCGCTCTCATGTATGCCAAACAAACATAGATATCACAAAAACATACTACCAAGATATTTCATTTTGGATTTATTACATAACTTATATCACAAGAAACTAATTGCCAAATGAAGGGAAAAAGAAAGAAGTTAAAAAAAAATAATAATAAGGCAATCTAACATCCAAAATCCTTATCAGTTTTCTGTGCATGAAATAATGTGAATAAAATCTAGGAAAATGATGATGTAGAGATGTAGCATAGATGGCATACAATGTCTCATCTTAGATCAATAAACCATCTTTAAAGCTACATGCTTTTTCAGGTTCCAACTTAAAGTAGGCGAAGATAGTGTCAACTACAATTACCCTACCATCTCATGTTGCAATATCTTATTTAATGCCTATTCCAATATTCTGCAATTCTATGAGATCATTAAATGTAAAATCTCCTTCCCAACCACTTGGTAAAAGAAAAAAAAAGGATATAAAAATATTACCGTTCATATAAAAGAGAGTTATCGATGAAGCAACCAAATCAAACCAAACCAAAATCAATGATTTAATACACTGATTGAAAGGATTTGGAAAACAAAGCGACTAATAATCAATTTCATTCATGAACAATTCTTCAACCAAAAGACCTGAACCAAATGTATCTGAGGAAGACAATGCTTGCATTTCACAAAATTTCTCATTCAATCATTAGGAAATGAAATAGAAAAGGTGAAGACCTTGTGGCCATGCCTGCTGAAGAAGTTAATGGGTTTTTTCACATTAGATCCCACCCAGTGAACTGTTAGAATTGTCATGTGAAAATTGAAAAAAATTGGAAACTAGTTTGCTTGGGAAAACACATTGTCTAAACTCAAGGACATATTTCATTTTGACAATGCAAGATAAGAAAATAGGAACAAATACAGCAAGGCATTTGTCCTGTTTAACTTCAAGCATTGAATAAAAGCAATTACAGCTTTGGTAATTCTATCATTAGATTAATAATAATTGCCAACAATGCTTCAGTTGCATGAGTACTGAACAGTAGCCATGAATATACTTATCAGCAGCAAAACATAAAGGTGGTTGTTACACTTACACAAGGAGCTCATCATGAGAATCATGCAAACACTGTCATTTTAATATCTATGAGAATCATAGATTTGAAGAAAATTTGTCTACCCACCGCAATTCTCCTTGGCTGCGTACATATAATGTTACAGTGTGCACCAAGTCCTGACTCAATCATGTCATCCAATATAAATTGTGGAACCTACATAAAGGGCAAGTTACATTATAAGCTGAAGAGAAGTTTCTCAGAAAGCGACACAAGAATAAGGAAACTATACATAACAGCGCATGACTAGCTAAGCAAGACAAGTGCAATAACTGAATGACTTAGGATCTAATAGAGGAACTGAAAAGAGCATGACGAATTGCACCAAAGATAAATATTGATAAGCACCTGTGTAGTTTTTCCAGAACCTGTTTCCCCACAAACAACAAGAACATTGCGTTCCTTCAGGTGGTTCAATTTATTACCCTCCAATCCAGCAATCGGAAGAGAAGCTCTGGTTTGCATCATTTCCTAAATGTATCAAAACATATTAGCCCGAAAAAATCAAGAAGGTACACAAGGGGACTGCAATAAATGTTTTGAAGAAAAAAGAAAGAAAGACCATAAACAAACCTGTTGCCAGTCTTATTGACCCCAATTAATAAAAAAAAAAAGGAAAAAAAAAACTATATCATAACTCATGACCCAATGCAAAGAGGTTCCATCTCCTGTAAAGTCATAATGCATAAAGAAGGACAAAGTTTACCCCCAAAAAAAATGCATAACCTTACCAGACCTGACCCATTGATGCAAATTGCCGGAAGGCACAATGTTTATCACTTTTTCTTTCATGATTCATATAAAATAAACAGAAATAATTTTACAGGGAACATCTTTTCTAAGACAATGGCAATGCAAATCATACTTACACCTAATAATTAAATCCATACAACAATATTTTCAATTTTTATAAAACATATAAAACATAAAAGACTATATAAAGGATCATAACTTGTTGTTCATACACATACATTTAAAGAAAACTTAATGCGAGTTATCATATAAAACAAGGATTGATCACTAGCCTTTTTTTTTTAAAACAAAAAAATCCAAACACCCAAAATCTGTTTACAGATGGCAAGGTATGCCGGTCATTTCCAATTGTGCAATGGCTGCTAATTTTCTCCACAGAAAAAATCAAGCAGCAGGAGTATCATAATCAAAATTATATGGTTGCATGCTATTTTTGATCCTAGAATCTTGAAGCTCATCATTTCTTGCTTCCAGAAGAAAGGAGATTCTGCCCCTCTACCAGTTTTTACAGGAATCAAAGAGACTTTCTTGATGAACAAATAGCCTTTGCTATCTCAAGGCATAAAAATTTTGCACATTTTGTACAAGAATCATTCAAAGGATATATTTCTGTGCAAGATTCAGGTAACAAATCTTTCATAAGTCTACGGGCATTAAAAAAATACAGCACTCATACAAAATACAGTCTAATAAGACAAACACAGGTGCTGGAGGCGATTTTCGTACCAGTAGGCTACAAGCCTATTGGTAATCTTAATCTACATAATTGTAAGCAGAAACCCATCATATTTAAATTCCCTCCATGATTCATATGATTAAATGCACCAAAAGAAAGTTACTAATGCGGAAAACTGAAAAGGTGTTTATCTCCTGTAAGTCAAGGTTAATGCTTAAACGATAAACACTCAAATTTTGTAAGCATAGTTCCATCAGCAATAACACAGAAAATGGACATCTCCAATGTTAGTGGCACTTAACCTAGGGCCTACAATTTGAGACCCTTTTTTTCTCACGAGAAAAATTGTTTTCTTTTTACTGAGAATCTGAGCAGTTAGACCTCTCACAATGTGGACAAACCTGCAAATAGTCTACAGAATTTGAACATAAATGGCAATTTGATGACATATTTGCAGGAGCACAGTTCTATATTCCTTCTTCAAAGTTCGCTGATTCTGACTGGAGGAGGCAGCTTTAAATAAAATATGCATGAACCCGTGGCCAAAGACTTACATATGAACAACTTTGATCAATAAGGACAGAAAACAACAGCCAAAATAGAGAAACAAGGAAAAAGATATTAATAAACCAACCTGGTACTTTTTCATTTTCTTTTTGTTCTCTAGCTCTTGTCTCAAATAAGAACTTTCCACATCTTTATTGTGCTTGAATCCTATAATATCGCACAAGATTAGAAACATTAATCACGAGAAACCAGCGCTAATTTTCAGTGGGCATAATATGCAAATAGAGTTGATTTGCTTTATACTTGACAATTCAAAATTGAAACGCAGTCCGGAAATTTTATAAATATAACTGAAAAGTATAAATATATCTGAAATTTCTATAAATGCAATTATCAGCTCAGTTCTTCTCATTCCTTCTCAATTTAATTTCAGTTTCCTATTATTTTTCCGCCAATAGGAGAGTTCCATTAACCAAGTAGATTGACCTGAAGAATAACATAGTAGAATGCTAATTCACTATCTGTGATAGCAAATAAACAAATTATGTTGCTTATATCATTACAACATGCCACCACTACAGCATGGAAGATGACTACAAGGTTTTTTACGGAGTACACACAACCCATGTTCAAGAACATAGTACCTATAATTGGATCTGCAACAGCACCATACAAATCATTAGTTTGTTCGACACGAGTGTCTTGCAATGTTTCAGTAAGTCTATTCGTATCATCAATAGCTGGGGTAGAACTAGAATCATTAGTATTGAGCAACCAGTCCACAAAACCAGCCCTTCTGTTTTCTACTCTGTCTTCTGCTTTGCCTGATGATTCCCCTGTAAGCATGCCTACATTTGAGCATCATAACACGCTCGATCATTATCAATAACAGTACTGATTTTGCAAACCAATTCAACAGCATTGAAAATTGAACAAATTAAACAATTGCGGAAAATGCAAAATATATACAGTGTAGATATTTAAATTACAAGGTTTGCAACTCAAAAGAAAATAATACCTTCTTTACAATGCAAACCAAGAGAAGCATAAGGTTCAATAAGTGATAGGTGAACAGAAATATCTGAAAATACTTGTTGAAGAGCAAATGCTGCTACTTGATTCTGTGCATCCTGCAATAAAATTGAACAAATAAATATCCAATGCAATACATAATCTGAATATTGCTTACAGTTCCCTGCAAACAAATCTTATTTTGCAAATAGGATGATGCTTTTTTGGGCTCTGTAATTAACTTGTCAACACGAAGTCAGAGTAATAAAAGTACCTCAGCAGACTCAAATGTTTCATCCTGGCCAGGAAGCTGAAGAGTAACCAGCCCTCCAGTTTTTCTGCTCTTGCCCCTCCCACAAGCTTTGCGTAATATGCTGACAGAATATGAGAAACTCTTTGGCTTTCCGTGTACTTTACTGAATTTTGGAGCTTCCCAGCCTGACTTTTGACATAGTTGATGAAAAACAGCCTTAGGAATTTTTTGTGGATCCCCCTGGAAATATAGTATTTGAATATTGCCATATGAATATATTATGTAAATTGGACAACATTGCGAAACCAAATACAAATAATAAATTATAATACACATATATTAGCTTTAAATCAGATGCTAATGAAATAGACAAAAAAGAAGGCATTCACATATATCAAATGGTCGCCCTAAAACAAGAAATTACTCTGTAATAGATGCTGTAAGGCTCAGAATTTCCAATCCTAAAACATGCTCGAGGGGTATCTTACTTGGGACACATAAACTTGGAAGATAAATTAGATTAAAAAAAAAGAAGATAAAACATCAATTTTGAACTAGATATCAAATACCAAGATTTGCAAATTATGCTTATTTCACAATCAGTACCTTCTTCCAAATGCCATCTAATTTCTCTAAGTTCTTTGCACTGCATAATTCTCTCAATTTTTCCTTCTTCTGTAATTCAAGGACTTCAGGAGGCAAGGCTTCATTGGACATAGCATCATCTGTGAAGAAACCACCAAGCTCTACATCCCCCAAATCATCTTCAGGAAGAACTTTTTCCTCAGCAGGAATAGTAGAGGAAACTGGTTCGATAGGATGCTCCCTGGAATTTGAAAACTCCACAAGATTTTTATCAAATACTGATTCATCTGCGTGCGCAAACACTGAAGTGTCTTCTGCATCAGGATCAGGTGATGTTACCGCCTTTGAGGGTTCACAAAGTATAGAAACAGTAGAACAGTCTTCAGATGGTAAGCGTGAAGCCCGTTCACGTTCAAAATCTTAAGCCAATATGTCATCTGATATGCCTCTTCAAAAATGCAATATATATCATGGCAATCAATTGGTATCATCACCAGATCATAACATGGATCAGAAAAGAGACTAAATTTAACCTAGAGCAGACAATTCTTGCTTTAGTTTGCGGATAATATGTCCTGCCTGCTCTTGCCCTTTCTTGTCCTCTTTGCCTTTGGCTCTTGAAGCTTCAAGTCGTGCTTCAAGGTACTCTTTTACAATAACATCATAAGATCTTGGCTCAGGATCCTGTTAAAATAAAAATTGCACATACAAGGACAACACACAAGACAAATTTCTCCCTCTTAAAGATGATATATGAATTTAAAAATTACTATGAGACATAAAACAAAAAAAGAATAAGCATTTTTATGTAGCTAGTTTCCTGTGCGGTTAAGCAGAGAAAGGAGGTGATCATGATGATGATACTTCATTTACAGAGAGGGTAGTGTTGGCTTAATTTTTTTGTCATGTGTTGCCACATCACTTGCTGACTTGTCAGTGTCATCATTTAAGCTTCTATTTACTCTCAGTTACTAAGGTTACTAGCTTCTTGTCGTCCTTAATTTCATTTTACTCTGAGGCAGCTAAGAAGAGAAAAGTGAGCACAAAATATTGTCTGGGATGTGAAAAAATAAGTTTCTTGTATAGGGGTAAAGGCCCCAATTTCTTAATTGTACACAAAATACATGACCTGGTAGGCATAGATGCAATTCTTGGTCCTGCAAATGTGGTGCCAATGCTGAATAATTTACTTAAACAAAACCATAACAAATGTTACAAATCTCTCTCCCTCTAACACCTCACCAACAATTTCAAGCCCTTATCCAAGCAATCTGGTCAGACAATTCATTCAAAAAAAAAAAAAAGAAACATGCTACCCTAAAAGACATGTTTAAATATGTTCGTCTTCAAAGATAAGGTGCAAATGTTTGCAACGAAAGAAATAAATAGTTTCCCATGAATACTGTCTACCAAGACATAAGCTAATATTAATAAATCATGCCTATACTTTTTTCCAGCCATTACTTCTCTCTTCATTCCAAAATAATACACACAAATCTTAGTCCATTGCCACTTCATAAGACAAGCAGAAGGAAAAAAAAAATAGGAGAGAATATTTTGTTATTGTAATAGACCACATAAATCCATCGACTACATTACTCTAAAGAAAGCAAGATTCACTTATGGTCTTGAAGGAAAAATCTTAGTACCTTTTTGGCAGAAGTTACATCAAGCAAATCATCTTCCCAAGTTTCTAATTCATCCTGCAAATATAACAGAAGGATTAAGCATTTTTTTGGATGTCTAATTACCTTCCAATAATTATATTATTCTGTGAAATTCAGTGCAAGTATGAAAGATTTAAGATGTCAACCTGTAGCATTATCTTTAACATTTATTAAAAAATATGTTAAAAACAGCACCTCCTTGCAATGCAAGTTTTCTCTCTTGCAAGCATCCTTTTTGTCATTCATTTAATTTGTCTGATAATTGTCAAAACATCAAGTCAAGTAATACATTCATCTCACAAAGCAAGTATAAACTATTCTCCCTTAAAAGCAATTAAAGGTTCTCTTTAATTGTGATAGAAAAGCCATAAGAGATAGCCCTAACACAACCTTTTATAAACTTCTCACCAGGTCAAGACAATGCCATTCAGAAAATAGTTTCCTGGCATTGAAAATACAAAAACAGAATATATTTTCATAATCCTATCAGTACAACCCTGCGGTAACTGATACGATATTATTTTATATTGATATTTCTGTTCTCCAAGATCATTGTGAACTATACAAGACTTGCCAAATTTATACAAATTCTTGACAAAAACGCATCAGTAAGTTCTTGGTCCATCCATCTTTACATGCTGTAAGCTAAATCTTAAGTGCAACTTTCCCAATTCGTATAAGGCTGCCGCTAACAAGTAGCAAGCAAAAGGGTTATTGCAAATTGCTTCACAAGCTATTTTCTTTCATGGCATTCAAACAATAAAAACCGAACTGAATTTTGAGAATGAAAGCATTTTGTAAATTGCCTCTTTCATGCAACACCATTCGTACACCTCTTCTTGCTGTTCCATATATTGCCTAATCCAATCCGCTTGTGAAGGTTTATGCAAATCCAGAATGCCATCATCCCACTTGTTCTTAATTCAAACAGCAACTTGTCGTACACCTTCATCTTCAATCTTCCTAGATAAATTCACCGAAGAAACCTTAGTATCCCGTGCAGTGGACACCACGCTAACAGAACCTGCAAAGACGCAGATAACTCAGCGCGTCAAAACAATTACAAACATTATCACCATATGTATGCATCTGTGAGCGTATCATTTACCTTCATTTCCACGAAGAGAAGTTACGCTAGCAAACTTCAAAGGAAGCTCGTTTCCCGGTAAATTCAAACACAGCCAATCCAGAGCAGCCTCAAGTGTTGCACTATCCTATTCGCAGTCAATAAGAAATGCCATCAAATTATTTATTTCCATTGAATTTGGGGACATTAAAAGTGTTGGATATGCTAAAAAACAAAAAGCTGAACCGAACAATCTTCAATTTGATCAAAAAAATTTATAAAAATAAAGACCATAATAACGTCAAAAATAAGAGAGATACCTTGAGAGAAGAAAGAGCAAGCTCAATTTGATCGTCGGAGAAGCCTTCGCAAGAGAGCTTCTCGTAAATAGCTTTGAGTTTCTTGTCCTTTTGGGCCTTGGAGAGAGTGTCCGGTGGCGGAGCCGTGGAGGACGGTTGGGTGGACCGGTTCGAGTTGAGTAGGAGTCGGAGAGACGGTTCTCGTTCTCGGCCGAAATCTGGAGTTTTGGACCGGAAGAAGATGAGGAGGATTGTGATTTTGAGTTGGTGTTGGTTGCTTCTGTGCTTTCTTTTTAGGAGCCATGTTTGTGTGTTTGCTTGGTATTTTGCTGCTGAGAGTTTATATGGGGGAGTTGGAGTGATCACTGCATTTGAGTCTAAAAATTGCCATTGAAGAAGACGATGGTGCTACTATGAGATAAGACGATGCCGTTTTGAAGTCGGGTTCTTTTTTACCTGCTCGAGCCGTCCAAAAACCGAAAATTAAAAATTTTATTGACCGAACCAAACTGAAAACCTTTTAGAAACCGACCAGAATGAACACCCAAAGTTTAACAAAGCCTAGGGGTTAATTTCAATCACGGCCACTGAAGTTCATCTAATTTTACATGATGGTCACATAACTCGTTTTCGATTCTAGACGGTCACCAAAGTATGGACTCGAGTTCTGTGATGCTACTCTGGTCGTCTTTGCATGCTTCCGGCCTCAGAAAGATGACTGGGTGTGGGAACATGCTGCCACTTAAGATTTTATATGCCCCGTGGACTGAACTTGACCACATCACGTGTCAACTTGGCACAACAAAAGTGCTCTTGTACCATCATCAGCAACACCATCTTCACTTCTCTCTCTCTCTCTCTCTCTCTCTCGTGTTGCCAACCATCGGAGAAGAAACCCAGGTGTTGATTTGGCACTATCGACACCTCCATCCTCCGCTCCTTGCCGTCCCTCCCTTTCTAGCGACAACTACAAGCCCAGATTACCCAACTCATGAAGCAATTCCTCTTCCTCCAACAAAACCGAAAGACCCAACTCAAATTTTCTTTCTCTCCCTCTATTTTCTCTATCTTTTTTTTTCGGTCTCTCACTGTTTCTTGATTTGTGTCTCTCGTCTCTCTCAATGAAGCATTTTCAGTCTCTTTCTAGCTTCAGTTGTTTTAATTAGGTCTTCGTGTTATGAAGATTGTGTATATTGGGTCTTTGAAACAGATTTAACATTACTTTGTTTGTGTTTCATTTCTCTACTTTTAGATTTTAAAACCTATCACTAGAGAATTGAGGGTGACGAAAATGGAGGAGGCAGCGGGACCTGCCGGACCCAAGGTTCTCTGATTTCTCTACTTCGTCGATGCCAATTTTTTTTGCATAATCGCAATCAACAAGTGGAGAGAACTTGAGAGAAAATCCTTACTCCAGCAACAGCAATAACAACTTGAAAATAGAGCTCCAAAAGCCACCAAATGATGGATTATGTTTCATTCAGGTGTTTATTAAACCCTGATATTTCATATTCATGACGAGAACAACGAGGAGTGGCAAGCCAATTTTACATTGCTTGTCATTCATCTTGTCCTTCGGCTCACCTCATCATTGTTATGTGGTACTAGTTCAGAATTCTACGATGATGTTTTGGATTACAACACATGAACTGGCCAAATATATTATAGATAGACTTGTGGAGGGTGCATTCAACTTCCAAAGTCAACTAAAAATTTTGAAATTGGTAAGAGTTTGTCGCTTTGACTAAAAGGATGCACGCTTGTCCTACAGGTACTAAATTAATTATTTTTAGTATGTTGTCATTTATGAATTTTTGATTAATACTTATTTAATTCAAAATAACTTATATGTGTTTTGTCTTATTTTTTGATAGATCTTTTATTTGGAGCATGTAAAATGCAAAGCAATGATTATTCCTTAGGGTGAACATCCGCTTCCACGCATAGTTGATTAGACAGATAAAGCGGTGAAGAAAGTTTATGATATGGTGAAGGACAGACTGGACGACCTTTCGATAATAATAATCCCAATTTTTTATGTGAACGTTCAGTGTAATTAATTATGTATGTAAGGCTAATTTGACATTGTTATTATGTTTAGGTTGAGCTATTTATTGGAGAGTCCAATAATCCCCTAACGCATATGGATGTTGATGATGTTGGCCCAAGCAGTGGAAGCCGAGCATTTTGGGAGGAGGTTTCAAGGTCTAATCTGTTGGCCCCTGTAGAGACTTTGGAGGCCAATGTTTCAACTTTGGTAGAGACCAATGCAAGGTTGTTAGAAGAGGTGCAGATTTAAGGAGTATGTGGGAGAAACATGTAGCCCGCAAATCCGCTGCCTAACATGGGGGTTAAAGAGCAAATGAGTGAAGATGAAAATGGTGATGAGGCTATTCCGATACAAGCAGGACCTGTGGAGGAATTGCAACCAATTAATTAGGGGATCCCTCCAGTAAATGAGAACGTGGAGGTGGAGGCAACAACAACACTTCAAAGAGACCTTCGAAATGAAGAGGTAATTATGATTTAATAGCATTATAAATAAATTACTCATGTTTTCTGTCGTTTTTTATTTTAATGACCTTAAATTGTTGAATTTGTAGGCAGCTAAAGTCGTGTCGATCGAAAGTGGCAGCTTTGTGAGGAAAGTGTAGCCTAGGAAAAAATATTCAATAAAGGCAAAACTTTCATGTCTTTGGAGTATTGCGGAGATAAAAAAGAAGCACCCATTGCAGCTCGAGACTAAGCCAAAGAAACTTAAGGCTAAAAAGACCACTCGACTGCAATTGATATACTCTAAAATTTTCTATTTTTTTGATTGTGTTTCCTTCGCAATACTTTGCTGTTATTATGTGCTTATTTAGGATAGAAAAGTATTGTAATTTCACGTTGTAATTTGCTTGTCCATGTTGATAAATTTGTTTGTACGCTAGCGAGAATTCATCGGACTTAACAACCCATTACATGTTGTCGGATCCAGTTGAAGACATTTACAATTTCGTACTTAATGGGATATCCTTTGACATGAGGTGATTAAATGAATGGAATTTTTCTGTTTCGTCATCATTTTTTATTTGTTTGATGAGTGACAAAGTGTGATGCTAATGCATGTGGCGATTACATCTTAGATGGTGAGTTCGATTACGCTTCACGTGATGATTTACAATGCTTGAAGCCTCTTCAACAAGTCACGAACACAGTAAAATTGCTGAAAATTTATATTGTTGGTTTGTTATGTACGCGTATGTGGTGGCGTTATTAATGAGTGCATTTCCTACCAGGTTGTTGATGTAGTGTATTACTATTGGCAAAAGAAATGACTAAAGATCCACAGCAGATTCAAACACATTGGTTCTTGCCATTCGCGTTATCGGTAAATGGCTATATGTGTTGGTGTTTATTGAGTTCCATATTAAGTGTGAATTGTTGTCCCCTTTAATGTGTGGTACTTGGTAACTTTGAGCAGGATAGCGTTTTGTGTGCTAGAACGGTTGATAGTAGCCTTATCAACAAAATGGTGAAATCGTACCGTAGCAACAAACCTTTC
Organism: Flueggea neowawraea; assembly: GCA_948243855.1. Taxonomy (NCBI): domain Eukaryota; kingdom Viridiplantae; phylum Streptophyta; class Magnoliopsida; order Malpighiales; family Phyllanthaceae; genus Flueggea; species Flueggea neowawraea. The sequence goes on from CAODLS010345688.1 coordinate 19,729, forward strand.
ACGGGAGAAATAAAAAATGTTTATCATATATGAAAAGCGTATTTTATATGAATTTAATAAGGTTTGTACATAAATAATGTTATTAATGAACTTCTCCAAAATCGTTTGTAGATTTGCATTCCTATGCTTAATAAATTAAATGAGCAAATAGGCCATTGGTATTTGTTCGTGGAAGATTTGGGTTTTCACAAGGGCTATGTGTTGGATAGTTGTAAATTGGTTGATCAGAGCGGACATATTGGAGATTGCAAGAAAATGGTATGTTGTAGTAAACAAAATATGTATGGACATAAAATCGTGAGTCAACAGCAATGCGTCTAATCTTTTTTCTTTGATCATGTCAGCCAGTTTTTTTAGACAAATGGCTTGCCCATACGAAATTCCAATTGCGCTTCCTTTTTGATAAATTGGATTTATCGAGTTTTCAAATTGAAGTCGTCCCTAACCACCAGCAAGGCAATTTGTGAGTTCTCTTAAAATTAACATTAATTGTGCTAACATATGCTATAGTTGTCACTTACGAGTACTTGAATTAGTAGGTTTGATTGTGGCATTTATGCGATACAATACATGCTCCTCATCCATAAGTTTGGCGAATTTTTAAGTAATCCTTCTAGTTTAAATTTCACATGAATTTAATGGTACTTTTTAGTAATCAACGGTCAACTCGACTGCAACTTAATATTATCTTGTGTTTTGTTTTCTTTGTAAAGGAAAAGTTGAGCTTTGACAGTGACGTTCATCCCATTCGACAGTTGATCATGTATTGGATATGTAATAGTGAGTTCAACAAAGCACGTGAAAACGTGTTGCGTGGCGTTGTTGCATATCGAACCTTCATGGACTGGAAAAAGCATGGCAAAGAAACGTGTCACAATGAACACACTAAGGAAACAACTACTTTGACATAGTAGATTAAAAAAACTATTTTTTTTAGTAAAGCAGTTTAACATCAGCCATGTATGTTGACAGTGCTGACAATGAAATGTGACACTGTAAATAAGATATATTTTTTTGTGTATATACCATATCACCCTTGGTTTCCAACTTGATTGTAACTGAAGATGCAAGAAATCCATGTATCTAACTTCCAAACATTTACATATAAATAAATACCCCATAACATCAATTCATAATAGAGTAACCTTGTAAAAGCTTAAATGAAGTAACTACTCCCAAAATTAAGTAACAAAAGTTTAATTAAAAAACCCAATGTTCGCGCAATTAAGTAACAACTAGCATCATTAAGTAACAAAGGCATATATTAAGTAACCAAATAACAATGAAGTAGCAGTGCGCCAAATTAAGTAACGGCATCAAACATTAAGTAACATAGGCTTATATTAAGTAATGAAATTCCAACCAAGTAACCGTTATGAAAATTAAGTAACACGGGAGTCAACAATTAAGTAACGGGTTTAATGAGCACAACTTCTAATTTTTTCGGTAGAGCCGAAGATTATTTAAAAGAAATCCTCATATATTCTAAAACTATTTCTTTAAATTTCTTCATTACAAATGTGTTTTTTTTTCAAGGTATTAACTCCAAAAATAAATTTCCATCCACATATTAAACTTTTCCAAATTGCATTCGCAAAAAACATTTCATCTACGGAAAATTAACAATAATTATCTAACAAAAACATAGCTCATTTAAACAAATATAGGTTAAACACATACCGTTAATACAGTCTTTTTGTCAAAAACTTCAAACTTCAAACTGTGAACATCAATTATCCATCTTCATTTTCTCTTTACTAGAGCATGAAAAAAACTTTAGAACTCATATGTGTAAAACCAAAATAATTTTTCTTTCTTCCACAAAGGAGAATATTACAGAAGAACAAAGAGAAATGGTAGGATTTATGCAAGGGATGTCCTCATATTAGAAAAATATTGGTTGTCAAAATTATTGCACTTCATTTAATTTACCAAACCAAATTAATGATTAAACCAAACAAATAAATGTGGCAGTTACTGACCCCTGAATTAAGTAACCGGGTTAAAAATTAAGTAACGATGCTTCAATAATTAAGTAACTATATAGTAGCTGCATAAAATTAAGTAAAAAATCCAAGCATTAAGTAAGCAAAACTGAAATTAAGTAACATGAACAAAGTAAGTCATCGGTCACAAAATTAAGTAACTAATGACATATTAAGTAAAACGTCATCAATAATTAAACGGTGAAGTAATTAAGTAAAAGGTCATCCACAATTAAGTAACCACCTGTAAGTTAAAATTAAGTAACTAGGCCAAACATTAAGTAACCAAACACCAATTAAGTAACCATGTGTGAAATTACGTAACTGGAAACTTTAATTAAGTAACATCTATAATTAAGTAACCGGACCCATAATTAAGTAACATGTTTCAATAATTAAGTAATCATCTAAAAGTTGAAATTAAGTAACTGAAAAAACAAATTAAGTAACTAAACCTAATATTAAGGAACAAGAACAAATTTAGTCACAGGACCCAAACTTAAGTAATCGAGGCTGATATTAAATAACCTTAGAGAATTAAGTAAACGAGATCCAAATTACGTAACTGGGCTCAAAATACAAAATAAGTAACGTGACATCAAAATTAAGTAACCACCCATAAATTAAGTAATGGGCACTAAAATTGAGTAACTGTGTCGAACATTAAGTAACCGGGCTTCATTAAATAAGTAACCAACCCAATATGAAATTAAGTAACGTTTTCTAAAATTAAGTAACAAATTCTGATATTAAGTAACAACATAAATTTTAAGTAACCGGGCCCAAAATTACGTAACGGGTTTCAATAATTAAGTAATCTGGTCCAAGCTGAAATTAAGTAATAAATCTCACTTTTAAGTAACAAGAATACAATTGAGTAACGAGCCAAAACAATTAATTTCATCAAGCATCAATAATTAAATAACCTTCTAGAAGTTGAAATTAAGTAACTACATCTATCATTAAGTAACAGCGATTGATATTAAGAAACCAAAAGAACTAAGTAACTGACCCCAAAATTATGTAAACCGTCCCAAAATTAAGAAACAGTTTGTCAAAATTAAGTAACCGACCTTCTGTAATTAAGTAATTGGGTCCAAGATGAAATTAAGTAATCACACCCAAAATTAAGTAACAAAGGTTGATATTAAGTCATAAAAAAAACTTCTAAAAGTTAAAATTAAGTAACGATGACCACTATTAAGTAACCGAAAATAATTAAGTAATGAGCCCCTAAATTAAGTAACAGGCTTAAAAATTAAGTAATGTGGAATCAAAATTAAGTAAACATACCCATAATTAAGTAACGGGCTGCAAGAATTCAGTAATCGACCCAAGCATAAAAAAAGTAACCTCTAGTACAATTAAGTAACATATCCTGATATTAAGTAACAGAGTCCAAGCTAAAATTAAATAATTGTGCCTTAAATTAAGTAACAAACCCTGATATTAAGTCATCGAAAACAAATTAAGTAACATGGCACAAAATTAAGTAACACATACCACATTAAGTAACGGCCAAAAAAATATTTACAATTTTCTATTTTTCTTAATTACGAAAATTATTAAAAAACTATTTTTTAAAGGATTAATTATAGTATGCATTATAATTGGAACTTATTATTACAAACACACTGTAGTTGGCATTTTTTTTTAATTTTGAACCCCCATATTACAATTCAAACGGATGTTATTCTTAATTCGTACGGAACCAATTAGTATCCAGTCATTTGCTCTTTTTTTTTCTCATTTGTTTGTATTTGCTTATCTCTCCTCTCTCTCTCTCTCTTTATCCCCCTCTCTTTCTCTTTGTGTGTCTCCATCCCTCATGTCTATCCTCTGCCCCTCCGCCCTCTCCCTTCCTACCGTCCTCTCATATGCTCTGTCATCTTCCCCTTCCCTCCTCTCGGTTCACATCATCTCCGCCTTATGCTTTTTAGATATTGTTTGTTGCATCTCCTCGTCGTTTGTTGCATCTCGTCCCTGCCATTATCTGCCTCTATCCGACTTTTTTCTTCTTTGTCTGCCTTCCTACTTCTCCTTCCTCTCTTTTTCTCCTATCTCTACCTCGCTTCTTCCTCGGATCTGACATTCTCGTCTTCTGCCACCTTGCCTTCTTCTTTTCTCGTTGATCTCCTTGCTTTTGTTCTCTAATCTGTTTGTCGCCTCCGATCTGTTGTCGCTCCGTCCACGACCCGTCGCGCCTTTCTTCTTTTCTCATCGTCGATCCGATCGGTTGTTGTCGTGTCGTGTTGTGTCCTCGGTCATCAATTTCCCTTGCTGTCATGAAGGAGTGGCGGCCAGATGTAGTTGCTTTATAGCGGCGACCAGATTTGGCTGTCTATTTTCCCTTTTTTATTTTTTGTTTTTTAAAAAATATTTTTAAATGTTAATTTTAAAAAAATTATTTAGATTACAAATATTACAGTTGTTTTAGAAAGTTTTAAGTAAATTGTATTTAATTTTATTTTAAATTTTTGAAGGTTTATTAAAATTTTATGTAAAGTTGTTTTTTAAAAGTTTTGGAAAAAAAAAAAAAGAAAATGTTTATTTAAGATTTTTTAGGGTCGTTTTTTAGTTGCCTAAAAGTTTATCAAGTATATTTTGAATAAGGTTTTTTGAAAAAGTTTTTGTAAAGGTTTATTTTAACTTGATATTTACAGGCATTGTTACATTTAGTTTTACAAAAGGTTTATTTCAAGTTGATATTCAAGTTAAAAAAATAATAAAAAAAGTTGAAAAGGACTAAAATGGAGAAAGGTTTATCTCAAGTTGATATTTAAGTTGAAAAAGTCAATCTAAAAAATTTGAAAATAAATTAAGAAAACTTTATTTCAAGTTGAAATTTTAGTTGATAAAAAAAGTACTCTAAAAAAATTGAAAAGCACTAAACTGAAAAAAAAAACTAACAGGGACTACGATTAAAAAATAAAAAAAAAAATTATGTTTTTAATGTAAGAAAAACAGGGACCGCGGTATGAAGTGAGAAAGGATATCGTCGGATATGAGGAAAAATCAATGGAGTAATATATTTGTAATTAATTTTTTAAATGGGTATATTTTTGTAATTGGCCCTTTTTTAAATTGTTGATGTTACTTAATTTGTGATTCTGTCACTTAATTTTACGGTTGGTTACTTAATTTGTAAAATGAAAAATTATTGTTTGGTCCAAGTCCGTGCTCCTACCAATATTGAATGACTGAGATTTTTTCAGCCACTACGAAGAGCCATCATTGTAGTAATAACTTAGAATCAAAACAAAGAAAGTGAAGTTTATTAGTAAAGAATAAGCCGAAGAATTTATAACAGATTATTGTTTTTAACTTCAGAAACTACCGCTAATGAAATAGGGTACATGTACACATACAAATTGGATAAAGGAAAAGAAGAGCAAAAAAAAACTCACTTGTCTAGACTCTCTTTCTTAAGTTTAATGTTGTTGTATCAAGACACAAAGGCAACAACCTTATGGCATTCTACCATTTCAATCTGATAAAGAAGTTATACATGGCAAACTGCATCAGTCATCAACCTCTACTTTAATCTCTCTTTGCAGATCCTCTTTATGTGTCATCAAATTTCGTAAGAGTTCCATAGTCTACAACTCAGATTTCACTCTTCTCTTCATCTTCACACACACGAGATATGAGTCTCGAATCATGACTGACCAAGACAACCCCACCATTAAACTCATCTAGTGCATTGACCAGCTCTACATGTCCAGATAATTTGTTGGTTCATTCAACAACAATATATGTGGTCTTGACATTGAAATTGGTGTAAAGACAACACGAGCTTTCTGCCCTCTGGAAAATTTAGTGATTGGTGTAAGGTGATTATGGCTAGGGAGACCAAACTTTCCAATCTTGACACGAACAGCCTCTTGCTTGCTAAGACCCTATTGATCTGGATGAAGACAAAGAAGATATTGAACTGGTGTTTCATCATTGTCAACAGGTCCACAAAGTGTTGTATCTACCAATCTGCAATTTCTGACTTCTTCTAACTTCACCCTTAGTTGGAACCAAATCACCAGCGAAGAGGTTTAGTAGAGTCAATTTTCCCGTTCCATTGGGGCCAACAATGGCAACCCGAGTTCCCATGTCAATGCCAGCATCAACATTTGAGAGCTTAAAATCAAGGGCAGTTGGAATAACAGAAGCTTACTACAACAAGCTGCAAAAGTTGAGGTGTTAGTTCCGTAGGTTCAGGGAAGTGGAACTCCACACTGTAATCTTCCCACTTCTTTGCAGCCTCTGGCATAGGTTCATCATCATCAACCTTTCCATTTGCTTTATTCTTTGATGCTTCTTTGGCAGCAGTAAACTCGGCGTTGCCCTTAACCTTTTCCTGTTGAACACGGTTTCCTGACCTATTTGCAGGTTTCATCTTCTTATGATTAATCTCAAACTTCTTGTTCATTTCTTTGCGCTACTATTCATACCCACTCTCAAAGTCATCAAAATTCCCACGATAAACATGGAGCTTCAAATCGTGAAGATGGATAATTTCATTGCAGACTGTATTAAGGAAGTCCCTATCATGAGAAACAACGACAAGAGTTTTCTTCCACCGACACAGGTACTCTTCTAACCAAAGGATTGCCCTAAGGTCAAGGTGGTTGGTGGGTTCATCCAATAATAAAAGCGTTGGTTTCACAAAAAGTGCCCTTGCCAATGATATTCTTATCCTTCAGCCACCACTAAATGACCGTGTTGGACGGCCCCACATTTCCTTGGTGAAACCCAAACCAGCAAGAATTTTTGATGTCTGTGCCTCAGTTGCATCTGAACCTAGGATTTGTAATTTCTCATATAACTCAGCAAGCTTCTCACCTGCATCATCACCATTTAGATCGTCATGTCCATCCTCATCACCAGCGACCAAAGTGGAATTCTACAGAGATGCAACTTCTTGTCGAACCTTGATTAGCTCTTCATTAGCTGCAACTATGGCTTCAAGAGCAGTCTTATCATCTCCCACCACCTCTTGCTCAACTAGGAGCACATCAATATTTTTTGGAACTGGAATCTTCCTCTAAGTAAGGAGCTTCAACAATGTAGATTTTCTCTTCATGTTAGGACCGACTAGACCTTATTGTTTTCCATTCACTGATGCATTTTTAGGAGTTGCTTACCACGCACCGAAACTGAGAAATTATCTATGGCTATATCTTTGAGATTGGCATCTGCCTCATCTTCACCTTATAGAACAAAAGTCCGGCTACCAAAAACAACAGTAAAGGCATCACGATCATCCTTAAGGGCCTCATTTTTAGCCAGCTTTGCAGCATGAGCAGCAAGCATGTCCTTTTTTCACGTTTCCTCATCTCTTTCTCAAGTCACCTCTTTGATGCCTAGCCGGTTGCTCTTCTCCAGAGGCATAATCTTCATCTTCGTCATCAAAAGGAGGCAATTCAATTCCATCAGCATAAGATGAAGGGTTTTTTTTTACCTTGGGCTTGCTCAAGGAAGAAGTTGATCCCTTTTTTAGGCTTATCAGGTTTCTGGTCCACATGGGCAAGCATAGCTGAGACAGAAAGTTTCTCCTTCTTACGCTTTTTGGAAGTTTCATGGAATAGGATAATATAGATTAGTAATTAAAACTTGGTATAGGATATGATAAAATAGATTAAGATTATAAAATTTCATTGTTTGAAAATTTTAAAAAAGAATAGGATAACTTATCTGAAATGTCAATTAATAAAAAATAAAATAAAAATATTACATAATAATTTTACTACTATACCCACTGATAAAATATATAAAAATAATTGTTATATTGAATTTTAAAAAAATAAAAAACATAGTTTAATCAACCAATTTTAAAATGATAATAAATTTGAAATTTATTCGCAATAAATTATGTTGATGGAATAAAATATGTATAGGTAGGTAAGTTTACCGCATTTAACCTTTTTCCGGGTAACTTCCAATTTTTGTCCAAACACCAAGTCAAAAACAAAAAAAACAATCACCAAAAGAAGGCAACACACAAAGAGGAAGAAAAACGAACCTTATTGGCAGCCACAAAGCGTTTCTCCTAATATACGTCTAAAAAGAGAAGGAAAAATTTGTAAAATACAAATATGTTTTTTAATTTATTTTTCTTACCAATTTGGTAGGTTAAGAAAGTAAGAGTTTGAGGGGATAAGTAATCCCCTTCTATCCCTCCTTATCCTGTGCAAAAAAACTCTCAATCAATAAACGTTTAAAATTTTTATAACCTATCCTATCATATCTTCCCTTAACACTTCATCCAAACGAAACATCTTTGCTTCCAAACTTAGCTTTACCAGCCAAACTACCTTTCGCCGTTTTCTTTTTTCCCATTGTATAATTTCAGTTTTCAGCAGCAGGGCAACTCATGGTTCGGGTCAAGCCGGGATCAAAAATCTCCGGAACCATCATAAAAGGATAACATGCCACAAGAAACATTATAGTTTTCCAAATTTCAAAACCTATTCCGCTTCTAGAATACAAAGAATATATTAAAGAATCTATCAGAACTCAAATAGCTTCTGAATCAGCAAACTTAGTTCACATAAATGGTCAATTTATTTTCACCAATCCAACATTTCTAATCGAAATTCACAGTGTTTTCAGACTTTTTCAGCTCAAATTGCTCATCCAAACACGGCCAATCATATATAATAGAAGTCAAGTAAAAACATTTTAAGTAACCATAGTCATAAATTGACTAGTTATTATACCTTAACAATCTCATGAGCAGTTTTTAGGTCCTGAGCCAGAACGTCATGGAATTTAAGCCTGACCAACTTGTTTTAAGTTTTGTTATTGTAAAATGTTGCAAATAAAGTAAATTGACTAACCTTAAGTAGTCTCACTAGATCTGTGATTGAAATATGAATATTGCAATCCTCTTTTCACAATCCAAGTGCCCAATTTGCCTACCACTTTCACAAACTTTTCAAGTATGTAATTATGAGTTTTGTTGCAGAGTATTTTCACCAACCCTTTCATCAGTTTATTTTGGTCTATATATCACATATATAAAAATGACTAAGGAGGTACAAATCTTTCGGCACCTTTTTGCCTTTTCTTTGTAACTGCACAACAATTGCATTTTGCAACTGCTATGTTGGTTGCTTTTGGGACCCGATTTCCAACAGTTATTTTTACTTGTTATGTATTTTGAGAGATCAAGAAGGAGATGGAGACACCTACATGTTTAAAAAACACGTTAAAGAGAAAAAAACAGAGAGAAACAAAGGAGAAGAGAGAGAGAGATCGAAATTAAAAAAAAAATAAAGAATAACTTATTTGCTCATTATTTAATTTATTTACAACATAAAATTTATAATTTAATTCAAGGTGTGTCAAGTGAAATTTTGGTTCCAGCCAAATCATTAAAATACTTGGTGTGCTTTTTGACTTCTTCAAACAATTGTTCGAGATTTGAGGAACATGAACAAACCTCGTTAAGGGAACTCCTACTTATAGCGTTAAGTAGAAGTGGCCCAACCAACCTAAAATCGGCGAACTGGACTGGTCAAATCGGTTGAAAACCATAATTGGACCAAAACTGTGAACCTCACAGTAAAAACCGGCGATTCATAGGCTGGTTCCAGTTCAGGGGTACTAATACCCGTGGAACCGCCAGTTGCAACGGTCAAAACCGGCAATTTTGACGATTGGAATTAAATTCCAACGGCTCTTTCCTTTTTTTTTTCTTTTATAAATACCTCAACATTCACCACAAATCTTCACACCAATTCTCTCTCAATCTCTTCTACTATCTCTCAAGTTCTTAACATTCTTACCACTCTCAAATTGCTATTGTTTATTGATAATTTCATATTTCTCTCAATTGTTTTCTAGGTTTTTTTAACCAAATACAAAAATATTCATTATGTGAAATTTTTGCTTGAAATTTATTTTTTTTAGTATAATTACTTTACTTATTTTTTCATTCTATTTTTTAAAGTTATATTTTGTGAAATAATTTTTTTTAAAGAATGGCAAGTTTTGGTGAGAATAAAAATTTTAAAAATATTGAAATTGAAAATGTCAAAACATAGGAGAGTGAAACTCAACCAATTCCCACCGACGAGGTGGGAGCGGGAGAAAGAGTTCTTAATTCTGACATTTTCAAAGTGCATTTTAAGAAAA
>CAODLS010345697.1:0-17805 GCA_948243855.1 Flueggea neowawraea
CCGAAACACCAACCTTCAAATTACTGACACTTTCCCATCTTAAATCCATCATAAACTCAACTAAAAAAACTCAAAATCATGCCCAGAAATTAATCAAAACAAAGCCAAAACGTCCTCCATCAGATATGAACAAAATCAGAAAATGAAAAAAACCATGATATCTTAACAGTGGAAATGAAGGAGATTTGAGGAGCAATTTCTTACCTCATATGAAGAAAACAAATCATAAAACTGGAGAGAAGATGAAGAAGACTTGCAGGAGTGATGAATGAAGAAGAAAAGAAAGAAAACGAGTTGATATGGGCGGCGAAAATCGTGTGCAAAATCAGAAGAAAATCAGAGTAGTTGGCTAAAGTATGGGCTGCATTGACTTGACGGCTCAAGGGAAACGGCGTCGTTTCTGGGTGGAAAAGGCAGCACGGAAGTCGAATGACATGCTGAGGCCTTGAGCGACAGGGGCAGCGGACTGAACGGCGCGTCGTTTCAGGCAGAGATCAACACAGCACAGACGCGAACTTAAAATCGGATTAAAGGAATGACGAGGACGACAGCTTTCCCAGGGATCAAACGACTAGTCACTTGCTCAAACACCGAACGACCAGTCGCCTCCTTATTCCTTTAATCCGATTTTAAGTTCAATTTTTTACCAATTCCCACTTAATTAATCAACTCTAATCACTCCAAAGATTCATTAATCACCCAATTAATATTTAAAACACAAAATTTTATTTTCCAATATTAAAAATTATTTTCTAAATTAATTAAAAAATAATCAAAATTAATTCAAAAATACTAGATATTACAAGAGTGGCGAGAAGAGAGGTTGAGTGACGCGTGATACGGACAACGAGAGACTATAGAGACGAGAGAGCAAACCTAGGGTTTAGGAATTGGGCATGAGTTCGATTTTGGGAAGGAATGGACCATTTTTTCTGTTTTGCACTGCAAGAGCCAAGAATAAAATAACGAAATGTCGTTACCTTCCATAAAATTGGAAAAATTGGAGAAAATGAGTTATATTTTGTGTACATTCAATCAGAATTTGTTTTTATTTTATATAATAAGATATATATTATTAATGGAAGGGTAAAAATTAAAAGTACATAACAAGATTTTTAATAAAAATACGCTTATAGAAAAAGTCCAATGTGTGATATATTTATCTATTGAAAGAATAATTGCTTAAATAGAATACAAAATTTAGGAGATTGAATAACAATTAATGGACATATAATTTATATAATAAAAAAAATACATAATTTGCAAATGAAAAGTTTATTTTAAATATGCAATAAGTTCAAATGGATTATATAGAGTTTAGAGTATTGAATATAATGAATATAATTAATTGACTAATATTGATGAAACAATAGCACCTTTGAACACTTTAACTAATGTTAATTGACTATAGTATTATATAGTTAATTGACTAATGTTGAAGAAACAATAGTACCTTTGAACACTTTAACTAATGTTGATTGACTATATCATTATATAGTAAATCACTACAAGAAAAATGTTGATTGCCTAAGTTTTATTTTGCTACGAAAAATAAAATCATAGCTAAATGTCACTTTCCTCTATGTTTTTTTGTGTTCGTAGGGAAAGATTGAAAAGTTTAGGCGCCCAAGGATTTACTGATGGAGGGAAAAGTTTCATCCACGTTTTGACAATTTGGCAACGATAAATTTTTGTAGAAAAAAGTAAAAATTTTGGTCTACGAAAGTTAACCGTAGAAAATAAAATTTGAATTTTGTGCTACGAATATTAATCGTAGCAAATGTAGTAAACTATTAAAAATTCAGATTTTATTTCCCATATTTTAGGTGTCATCAGATAGTTCAAGTGCATAATAACACTTCACGTCTACTAAAGCCAATCTCTCCCATTATGAAGCCAAACTCTCCCATTATGAAAACCACCGTCTTCTACACCAATACCATCATGCCATAATACTATTTCTCTATGAAAAACACACATTTGCCTACAATTTCCCTGCGTAGAGAATAGACAAATTTCTTGTAATGAATATAGTTAATTGACTAATGTTGAAGAAACAATAGTATTATACAGTGAATGTAGTCAATTGACTAATGTTGAAGAAACAATAGCACCTTTGAACACTTTAACTAATGTTGATTGACTATAACATTATATAGTGAATATAGTTAATTGACTAATGTTGAAGAATAGCATTTAACCATTTAGTGTGTATGTTACTTAATGTTAATCACAATTAGTGTGTACACCTATGAACACCTTTGAACACCTGTGAAGTATGAACACCTATAGACACTTTTTGTAAACCTATGTACACATTTGTATACTTATGAACACCTTTGCTTAAGACACAGACCCAGACCAAATAAAATTTTGATTCGAAGGAAGTCAAAAGTCAATGGTTCTTTTCGGTTCCGGTTCTATTCAGTTCGATTATCTTCAGCACTCGTACTCAGTCCTAGATAAGAGAACACTAACATTTTGTAACGTTCTCCATAATAACTATAACGTATCCATTACGATTTTAAATACATTAAATTGATTTTTATTATCCATGCTTTATCAATTGTCGACCACTCCTTTTTTAGGTTTCCGTAAATAAGAGTGTAAAATTCTCTCTTGCAAATGTGAAGCGTGCCTGTTGCGAATATTTCGAGTGGGACCTTTCTAAAATTGTCGCAACAGTCAAAGGGTAATTTGCTGTTTTCATAATTTTCCAAGTCCATATTGTGATATTTATTTTTCAAGGTATATTGGGCCCCCCACCCAACTGAGCCCGTTTCTCTTACTTTCTTGTTGAGTGGACTTTTCATCCTTCTGGGCCCCGTTTCATTCGACTCTTGGGTGAGGTGGTTATTTCAAGCGCAAAATACAAAAATTAACCATTTTAAAATTTAATTGCTGAAAATTGGGGCAAAATATTTGGATTTGGCGCCTGTGCCTAGCAACACCATCTCAGACGGCAAAATTGACTTTTTATACGGAGCCCAAAAAAATGAACGGAGCCCAAAACCTTTTTAATATTAAACTAATAAATTTAATTTCAGCACGGAATAATATTTCAACACTGACATGACATTTGAACACTGAAATGACGTTTCCGTCACCAATAAATAATATTATCTTTAATAAACTAATTTTTTTTCAATTTTTAATTTTTGTCCTTTGGGTAAATTACACGAAATTTTCTAATTCTCTCAATTTTTTATTTTAATTATTTTCTGTAATTTTATTTTTTATACAGAAATGACTATTTTTATATTTTTATTTTTTTATTTTTATCTTTTTATCAATTTACTATTGTAGCCTCTGAAGCATCACTTACTGATTTTCTTAATGATCCTGAAGTAGGTAATTGATGACCATTCCACTAATATGGTTATCTTTTTATTGATAAACTAAAAATAAATCTAAATTATATTAAATTTTTAAAATCTCAAAAATAAATTAAAATAAACTTAAAATAATCAATCAAATGAAATTGATTAAAACCTCTTTAGTGAGTTGCATAGGAGAACCAGTAGCTCCTATCTAAGAAAAAAATTAAGATAGATGTTGAGTTTAATTTTGATGATAATAATGAGAACAAAAAATTTATGAAAGATGAAGATCAAGAAATGATTGTATTCAAAATGACTATAATGCACATAGTATTGATATTATACGCATAGTATGTTGGTAAAATTATACTACGTAAATAGTATTTGATATTATGTATATAATATGCTTGTAGAATCATACTACGTACACAATATTGGATACTATACACACAGCACGCTGCTAGAATCATATTATGCACGTAGTATTGATATTATACACGTAAACGGGGTTCTAGAAACTGACAAATTCAAGAAGCTACTCGGAAATTTGAATTTGAATATTTCCCGACACAATCACGTGAAGTATTAAGAGTACAAACTTGAAAAAATCCGTCTATGCACGTAATATATGGTATTATGCACTTAATATTTGATATTGTGCACATAGTATCTGTTTTGTGCACACAATATCTGGTACAATGCACATAGTATTCAATATCAGCATTGTACAACATTTGAATTTATTTTACAACGGTTCTATTATTAATTCCAACGGTCACAAACTCCAAGAAAGCTATAACTAGACATCTCCAACATCAGAAGAAGTGAAAGAATCATAGAGAAACCTTAGGCCAACTTTAGTATTTTTATTTCTCATTATTTTCCTCATTCTCATTTAATACTCACTCTTTTTATTTTCATTTACTATTATTCTTGAGTTAGGTTGAATTTAAATTCTATATTTTGGAAACACAATTTGTAACAATCAAAGTATTTGATTGAATGTTGTATAAGTTTTCTTGTCGAGCCTTTGAAAATAAGAGTGGTTTACTAGTTAATTTTAGAAAACTAGTAGATAAATTTTTCATTATTTTGATTCCTTAGAAAAACAAGAGAAATTGAAGGTTTCCTAATTTATTTTCTGCGAAAACTAGAGATATCATACTTTACTTGTTGAGTCCATAAAAATAAATAGTGTAAACAATTTTCCTCTACCCAAAAATAAAAAAATAATAGATTAAAATTCTTGAATAAATCTCAAAAAATAGATGTAAATCAAAAAAAATTAAACCACTATATATTAAAATTTTGTTTTCTTTTTTTCTACTCTATTTTGAATTAATAATTTTATTATTTTAATATTTATATTTTAATTTTATTTGTTTTGAATTTTGTTATTTATTTTAATTTATAAAAAAATTTCAACAATTTTCAAAATAAGAATCTAATTCACACGTTCTTCAATAAGCATATTGGGATTACAGCAGGTTCATGTTAATCAATTAGGCTTGCTGCTGGACTTCACCATCCGAACATGTCACCATTAATCATAAAAAACGAAATAGACCTAAAATAAACTTAAAATAAACCTAAATAAAACTTTGAAACAAAATAAATACAAAAAATAAACTTGAAAGAAGAGTACAGATCAACCCAAAAACCCTAGCAACACAAATAACCGCCCTAGCAACACAAATATTTGAGGACTGTTTTTAAATTTCAAACTGATTTTATACTTCCAAAAATAATTTTTTTAAAAATAGGGACATGAATACAACTTAAAATGAGACCCTAGCCGCCACCTCAACAACCCCAGATCTAGCCGCCGCACCTTCCAAAGGCGGGCAACAATGTATGGCGGCGTTCCGGCAGCAACAATGGGGTCGAGTAAGAGATCGACGAGAACGGCAACGAAGGAGATCGAAGGATATCGACACTGATGACGGAGGAAAGCAAGGAGACGAGGGTGAGGTCAGCGACGACAACGAGAGAGAGGAGAGGACAGCGAGAAGTCGTGACGAGAAGAGCACCGAAGATGAGAGAGCAGAGCAAAGAGAGCAGACAAGGACTCGTGAGAAAATGGTGATGGCGGATGTTGCGATGGAGAAGAAGAACATGAGTTGCAATGGACGAAGATGAATGAGAGAAAACAAGAGTTGCGATGAAGAAGAAAAAAGAAGAAAAGAAAGAGAGAGAGAGAGAGAGAGAGAGAGGGAGTTGCAATGGAGAAAACGAGAAGACAGAGAAGGAAAGAACTGAGGAGAGAGAGAAGATGAAAAAAGTGACAGAGAGAGAGATAATAAAAATGAACAGAACACAGGGTAAAAAAATGCCGTACTAAAAGATAAACTTAGTGTGCAAAAAGTTGAATTGACCGTCAAAGACAAACTCAAAAAAACAATGGCGTCAATACATAATTAAAAAATAAAAAATAGTGCACGGTGTATTTTGCCCTTATTTTCAATTTTCTGGAGCTAATTTAGTTGCCTATTTTCCTCTCTATTTCCCTTTGTTTTTTCTCCCGATTTTGACACTACCAAGAATTTCACTCTTTATCATTTGTTAGTTCAATAAAATAATAAGTTCAAACAAAAAGAATACCAATGATTAAAGTACTTAAGCAAATTTATGAAATATTTTTCCATTTTTTATAATCATTAAAAAAGATATATAAAATTAACACTCTCCCCATTCTATTTAAAAGAAAGGTAATCAAGAAATTATTTAGCACAATTATATAGCTGCCCTAAATGAATGTATTTTTCAAAAATATCATTTTAAGATAAAAACTCCCCATTTTTATTTCAAAACATGCATAACATCTTTTAAAGAAATATCTCCCCCTTGAGATTAAAAAACTCAATGTGCATATAACTCATTAAATCAACAAATAAACAAATTGCATGTATACAAAAGAAATTAAAATAAAGCAAAGTTTAAGTTTAAGGAAAGAGTACCATATTTGCATTTTTCTCCTTGACATTGATTGTCGTCAAGCATAAGCTTCTAATTTCTTCGTTGTCATTTTTATCATCACTTGAGCTTGAGATGCAATCAATATTTCTTCTTTTCCTCTTTTTCAATGTTTCTTCAAGTATGGGCAATCCTGTTTGACATGACTCGATTCATGACATTCATAGTAAATGAGTTTGCTCTTCTTCTTGCTTATCTCTTTTGCATTTTTTTCTTTGTTGAGGAATTTTTGGAACTTCTTTGTGTACTTCACATCTTTAAAATCTTATTCTTCTTTCTCATCTTTACTTCAACTTTCACTGTATTTTGAGGAAGCTTAAAGTGCAATGCCCAAGTCCTTCTTCTTCTTCTTACCTTATTTATCTTCTTCTTCTTCCATACTCATTTCATGTGTGAGTAAGGATCCAAGCAATTCCTCCAATAGAAGGGATGACAAGTCTTTGCTTCTTGAATAGCATTCATATGAGCCCAAGACTTTGGAAGAGATCTCAAAACTTTTCTCATAAGATCAGAATGTGTGTATGATTTCCCAAAAGCTTTGAGACCATTAATGATGTCGTTGAAGCGATCAAACATTTTTTGAATGATTTCTCCTTCCTCCATTTTGAACAACTCATATTTGTGTACTAGAAAAGAAATCTTGTTTTCCTTCACTTGGTATATTCCCTCATATGCAATCTTTAAAGTTTGTCAAATCTCTTTAGCAGACTCACTTTGTTGGATCTTATTAAATTGTGACTTGCTCAAAGAACAATAGAAGATATGCATGGCTTTGTGATTGTAGGAGATGAGCCTCTTTTCATGGTCATTGCATTCTTCTTTTGGCTTCTCCACTTTTCTTCCTTCTACTAGCTTTGTTGGAACATGTGGACCTTGTTCAACAACTTCCCATCTATCCATGCTCTCTGATTTAAGGAACACCATCTTCCTTGTCTTCCAATATGTGTAACCACTGCCATCAAAGAAAATAGTACAATTAATTGCTAATCATTCATATCTAGAAATATCATTTATAAATGCCAATTTTGAAGTCTTTAACTCTTAGGATGTTAAGCCAAAAAAATTTATCAAGAGCACAAGCTCTGATGCCAATTGTAGGTCCCAAGAATGACACTCCAATGGGGTGAATAAGAGTTTTAGAGAGTTTGAAAACTTTGTTAAAATTTTTTTGCAAATTAAAGCAATCGACAAAGTTTATACAAGTTCTTTTGAACGCAAAACAGAATATCAAATGTGAAAGCAACTCAAAACCAAATATCCAATCCACACACAATAATATGATATGCAAGGCAAAGTAAATGAGTTGAAGGAAGAGAAAACAAATCCGAATTTATAGTTGTTTGGTTCTCCTTGACCTATGTTCATTCCTCTAGAAGCCCTAGAGAATTTCAATCCACTATCTCCTCACTTGTGGGTGGAGGAAAACCATTACACAACTTATTTTGATGGGATCAACAAGCAAACCGTTATGGGCTTAATAAGGAAACTGTTACCTCTCTAGTTTTTGCATAATCAACTAGGAAACCGTTCACCTCTCTTATTTTTCTAAGGAATCAAAATAAGGAAAAACCTATCTATTAGTTTTCTAAGGCTCAACTAGTTAAACCTATACAACCCTTAATAAAATACTTTCATTGTTACAAATTTAAACCAGATTATAGCAAAGTTAAGCTCACACAAACTCAAAAATGTGATAACAAGCAAATAGCTCAAATGGCTATAAATTGAGAAGAAAGAGAGAAAATGAATAGCGAACTTGGCAAAGGTATCTCTATTCCTTCTTCTAATATGGGACATCTATTTGTAGCCACTTGAAAGAATATAGTTGTTGGAAGCCTCAAAGTAATAGAAAATTCTGTCTTTAAACGATGTCGGCTACCACCACGTGCATAGCCATCATCTATGTGCGTAGTGTCTTCTTCCTTCAGAGATCTACGTGCCTTATAACCTTTTCTGCGTGCGTTGCTCTGAACTCCAGAAGATTCAGTTTTGCCCAAATCATTTATTGCGTGTATAACACCGTATGCTATATACGTTGTTGAGTTTTCAAAATGCCTCTTTTAATTCTCCATGTCATCATGTCAGGAATATTCAAATTCAAATTCCGAGGAGCGTCTTGATTTTGTCCGCACTTGCAACTTGTCTACGTGTGTAGCTCGACTTTAACGTGTGTAGATCTGTCTCTTCAAAGATCACACTTTTGGCCCATTCTACGTACGTTGATAAGGTGTGTCTACGTTCCTCTGATACAAAGCACAATTCTTCAAATCAATATCACAACTACGTTCGTTGCAAGCAGTCTACGTGTATTGCTCCATTCCAGTATTTTCTAGAACTTCAAGGACCCTATCTGCGTGCGTAGCAACCAGTACTACATGTGTTGAGCTTACTTTAAGTGTGATGCGGCCATCTTTCATATGTCTTATGTGTGTAAGAAATCTCTAACGTCCGTTGTGGCCTTAAATCAGAGAATCTTCTCCTTGCAGTTCTTTCAAGGATGTTTTATGTACATCATCATCATCAAAACCAAAGTCAATAAAGCCAATATCTTTTGGAAAATGGTTTTTTAAGAGGAAAGGTTGATAACCCCATATTTTACAAAACCAAGCATCATGATTTATTGTTGGTACAAATTTGTGTTGATGATATTATATTTGGTGTTACTAATGAATCTTTGTATGAGGAATTTTCTAAGTTGATGCAAAAGGAGTTCGAAATGAGCATGATGGAAGAATTGAACTATTTTCTTGGAATTCAAATCAAGCAAATGAAGGATGGAATATTCATTAATCAAGGAAAATATGTCAATTATCTCCTAAAGAAATATGGAATGGAGAATGTCAAATCATTGCCTACTCCAATGAGCACAACTACAAAGCTTACCAAAGACGAATATGGTAAAGATGTAGATGAAAAGCTATATAGAGGTATGATTGACTCACTTATTTACTTAGCCGCTAGTAGGTCTGATATCATGTTTAGTGTGTGCTTATGTGCTAGATTTCAATCATGTCCTAAGGAGTCTAATTCAAAAGCAGCCAAAAGAATTTTTAGGTACTTGATTAGAGCCAAGAATGTTGGTCTTTGGTATTCTAAGAATGATTGTTTTGATCTTGTTGGCTATAGTAATGTTTATCATACAAGAAGCCAACTTGATAGGAAAATCACTTCAGGTACATGCCAATTTTTAGGTAGTGCACTTGTGTCTTGGTTTTCAAATAAGAAAAATTGTGTTGCATTATCCACTACTGAATCTGAATATGTAGCAGTTGACAGTTGTGTTGCACAAATTTTGTAAATTAAACAACAGCTTCTTGATTTTAAAATTGAATTTCAAAAAATCCTTATCAAATGCGACAATACAAGTGCCATTAATATTTCCAAAAACCCAATTCAACATTCTAGAACTAAGAATATAGACATAAAGGATCATTTTATCTAAGATCGACATTGAACTTGAATTTGTTTCTACAAATGATCCACTTCCTGACATTTTGACAAACCCTTTGATGAGAAAAGTTTTGTTTCCATTCGTAAGCATATTGGCATGTGTGACTTGAATGAATTTTGAGTGATTACATTTGTGCGTAATTTTATGTTCATATGCATTCATACATATATAGTAAAATGATCTATGTGCAAAATGAAGTCACCAAGGTTGAAAGAGAAAAATGTGCTAAGTATCTAAATCTGTCAATTGTTACGCGCGTTGAGGTAAGAGTAACACACGTAATTAAGACCTTGATTTCCTTTCGATTCATCTTTGGCAGCTAAGTGCTTACAAAGGGTGCTAAGCATATAGATCTTCATGGGCGATCACTAAAGTGTTTCTGGAAAAGTGTTATGCACGTTGGGTGTGTATTAAGCACGTAGATCTTCACGGGTGATTTTTGGAATGTTTCTGAATTTGTGCTACGCACGTTGTCGAGGATCGTGTTATTTCTAAGTATCAGGTATGGTTCTTCTAAGTACTTTGTATGTTGACTAAGTATGTAGAACATGTAGTAGAACTATTGGGTTTAGAGTTACAAAATCTACGTAGGTTGCGTATTAATGTACATAGAGCGAGGTTTTATGACGCGCGTAAGATGGACAATGCGCGTAGTGCCAAAATGGAAAATGACAATAAAGTACATAGAAGCTGAGAACATACGTAGATGCCAAAAATCCTCTCTAAGCATGTATAGTGCTTATGCTGCGTACGTAGACCTTGACCCCCCACCAAAATAGTTCCTTCGAAGACCTTGAAGCCTCGACTAAGTATGTAGATGAGAAGGTCTAAGTACGTAAGTCTTCATATAATTTTCATTAACGTATGTAGACTTATCGCTACGCACGTAGTTGAATTTTTACCAGTTTAAAAACTGGAGCCACGTTTTCCCTCTCATTTTTCACTTTTGGATCTAAAACCTAAAATACTCCCGCCTAACCTTTCCCACTGAAATCGATAGACTCAAATCTACGCAGAAAACATACTCAACCATTTCCAAACATTTTTCAACCCAATTTCTCTCAAATTTCACTCATTTTTGAAACCCTAATGCACTTTAAAATCCTAACTTTGTACGTAGCAGCTTCAACGTTTTGATTCTAAAGATGACTAAAAGGACTGAAGAGTGATCCAAAAAGGCTCATGATAATAAGAAACTCAAACAAGGAGAGTCTTCTAAAGGTGTCAAAAGACTAAGAAGTGCCAGGGAACATCCATCCACTCAGCAAGGTAATCTGGTTTCCTCTCCCTTTAAGAGTGTTAAGAAGAAAAAAAAGGTATAGTCATTGAGGAAGATTTTGATGCTGAAAGGTTTGTAGACCTTCAATCTGCTCGATTGTTTAAAGTTTTAAAAGGTGTTGAATTTTCGGATTCAATGGTCGTTGACTTTATATCTTTGAAGGAGGGTGGCATGAATTTAGAAAAGGAATTCTATAACTATAGTTTGAGAGAGTTTTGTGTTGAATATAATGACTACTATCCAGAGTTGGTTAGGGAATTCTATACAAATGCAAAACAATGGATTAATGATGATATTGAGGACATTTTGGAATATCAAAGCGTTGGTCTCAAGACTAGAGTAAATGGACTTGAAATGGTGGTTGATGAAAGGTTATTACAAAAATTATTTAGATTGCCTATGAACGATTGTATGGTGAAGAAAGACAGAGGTGTCAAGGAATATACTGATGAAGAGACTCAAATGGTGGTAGTGAATACTGCCGAAACCAAAAATTTCATGTTTGAATAAACAAATATGGTGGAAGTTGATGCAAAGTTGTTAGATCAAAATGATCTTGGAGCTTATTGGAAGATGGTACATCTTGCCTTTACCAAGGTCTTACAATTGAAATCCCACACTCAATCTCCTATGATGGCACAAGAAGAAATTTTTATTTACCTATTGATGAAAAGGAGGAAAGTGAATTTTTTTTTCATGGTGCTGGACTAGATGATTGAGAAGGTGAATCATTTCAACATGCCTGCATTTGCAGTGAAGGATAGGCAAAGAAATAAGAGCATGCCCTTTGCAAGTCCTCTCACAAAGGTCTTCAAGCATTTCAAAGTTAACTTGGAGGGTTTTAAGTTTTTCCCAGTGTTGGAATCAAGAAAAATCCGCCAAGAATCTTTGAGAGGCATGAGGCTCTACAGAACCATTCAAATAGGCTATGTATTTCAACCCTATTTAAGAGAGAATGATGTCATGGTTAACAAGAGATATGAGAAGAGAAACCAAAGCCTGAAAAGATTATTTTCGAAAATTTTCAAAAAGTCAAGAGGTTGATGCTGAGGAGGAATACGTTGGTGTTGGTTCAGGTTCAAGTTCTGCTGAAGGTAGCATAATTTACAACATGGAGAAAGTGTTTTTAGATTTCAATGCAAAAACTAAGTCTAACTTTGCAATGGTATTATAATTTCTCAAAGCAAATTTTAGAAGTTTGGAAAGCATCCAGACTGGAAAATCTACTGAGGAAGTGGTTGTTCTAGATTTTACTTCAAAAGTCACTCCTTTAAGCTCTAAGAATCCTCAAGAGGCAGCAAAAGAAAAGTCTTCAGCTGAGAAGGTGAATGAAGAAGTTGCAAATCTAGCTTGTAAAGTTATTGAAGATCTCACTAAGGATGCAGTAGAAGATGAGGAATCTGACTTAGAGAGAATAGAATCAAATGAAGAAAAAGATGAATCTAAGAAAGCAAAAGAAACTAAAAAGGAGGAAGCTAAAAATATAGCAGAAATGGAAGTTGAGTCAATTGAGCAACCAGTGAAAGAAATAAAGGAAATTGATCACCCAGTTGTTGCAAAATGTATAGAAGAAATTGCAGAGGGGAAGGTTCTAAGTGCAGTAGAAGGCATCATAGAAAATGCAACAGTTGAGATTATGGTTGAATATGAATAAGAGATTATAGTAAAGGAAATTGCTCAAAGGTGTTGCCATGGAAAGAATAGAAAAGGCTGCAAAAAAGGTTGCAAACGAATCACAAGGAGATGATCTTAAAATGTTAATTGCAAAGGAGAATGTGGAATCAAGAAAGAAAGGATCTGAGCTCTTGGTCATTACTGATAAGGTTTTCGAAGAAACAATTGAAGTACAACTAGAATCTGATGAGAGCCCAAACCAAACAGAATAGGATGACACTTCAAAGATACCACCTGAGGCATCTAAGACCGATTTGAATCTCAATGACCTTGTTCTTGATACCCCCAAAGTCTAACTTCAAATGGCATAGTATCTCCATTTTGTATCATAAATTGTGTATATTTCTTATATGACTTCAAGCTCTAATACATTTTGGTTCTTTAACTCTGATATGTTATGACTTAATGCTCTATATTTATCAATTTTTACTCTAATTGTGTTTATCTTTTAAATTGAGTATCCAATTTTGACAAAATTGGTCAAGAATAAGATGACAATTTCATGATCTTAGGTCTATGAGTAGACCCACACACACTAGTAGTTGAGTGGCGACTGGAAAATTCAAAACAGAAGGTGTACTAAAGTCGGTTGTCGACTGGCACCCATAGTAGTCTACTAATGGAGCTGGTAGTCGACTAACGAATCTTGGTAGTAGATTAATGAAGTCATGTTTAGCCTAAAACTGACTCAACAACCATTTTTAAGAGTACAACGGTCAAATAAAAGATACTTGGAGCTTAGTCGTCGACCAACGAATTCTGTTAGTTGATTACCCAAGTGAACAAAAGTAAAAAAAGCCTGATAGTCGACTAATAGAGTCTGAAAACATTGAAAAAGCTTCATGATTCTTCCTATGCTACTCCAATAGTTAGAATAACTGCAAATACCTTCAAGACTCTATAAATTGACTCCAAATTTCAGAATTAAGGGGCTTACCACTTGGTTTATCAAGATTACATATACCATCTTTGAAAGCTTCGAAAAGAGATCAAAATGAGTATAGTGTGAGTAGAGCCCATATCTATTTTCTCTCTGTTTCTGTTTATTTTGGTATCTTGTTCAGTTATTTTGATATGATTGGAATTTAATAATTTGGTAAGTCTATATTATTGGTCATTTTCTCGTAGTAAATTGTTATGTAGTCTGACAAG
The DNA here is from genome assembly GCA_948243855.1 of Flueggea neowawraea. Classification (NCBI taxonomy): domain Eukaryota; kingdom Viridiplantae; phylum Streptophyta; class Magnoliopsida; order Malpighiales; family Phyllanthaceae; genus Flueggea; species Flueggea neowawraea. The sequence goes on from CAODLS010345697.1 coordinate 13,850, forward strand.
GTATGTCTTGCTGGAGCACGTGGACTGCAATGCTTGTAGATGTACTTAGATCAGTTTTGTCTACAACTTTGAGACCCTTAAGGTGGACAGAGTATTATTTTTAGCCCCTAAGACTATTACTTGTTAGTCCTCCTGAGCCGGGTGCTGTTTAGGCTATTTAGGTTGCTACCATATTTTTGATCCAATCTTATTAGTGCAGTATCAATATAATATGGATGTATGATTAGTGATCATCAGATTTGTCTGATTTTGTAATTAGTGAATAGGATAAAAGTACTTAGAGATTCTGGTATGAATGTATGTAGTACGCTTAGTCTGTTTTTAGTCTCATATATGTTTTTGATATATGGTGTGTATATTTTGTATGTTTGACTTTCTGTTATTTGCTTTGTTTACGAACGATTTCAAAATGATTTTCAGAACTATTACTATGTACATATTGTGTATACGTATATACACTCATATCTGTATGTGATATTTTTGAACGGCTTATGTGAGTCCCAGAGACGATCTAGAGTGTCGTTCCTTACTGAGTTTACTCACCTCCTTCTTTTAACATTTTCAGGTGATTTTGTCGATAGTGACTCTTCAAATTTCAGCATTCAGTGAGATACTCTGGAGTAACAATAAGTGTCTTTTTGTTTGGGCCTTGGTTATCTATTTTAGTATGATGCTCCACACCAGGATACTTGTGGGTATATGGTTTTGTATAATTATTTGACATTTAATTATGATTTCTTATTTAGAAACATTATTAGTATAAAAATTTATGTTTTAAAGAAACTTGGATTTCTACTTAGTCATTTGAAATAAATGGTTGTAAAAATTGTTTGCGACAAATTTTGGTATAAGTTCTGTACTCTGAGGCTTGTGCGAGATGGGTTGGGCCTATGATTCGGTTTACCTTGTATGCCAGTCATGATCCAAAAAAGGGTCATGACAATTGGCCTTGTTGGTTGAGCAGGAATCAATCTTTGAAGATAGATTGGGAATATCCTAAGTAAGGAACTTAGGTAGTGGACGTAGGCACGGTTTGACCAAACCACTATAAATCACTCATGTTGTTTCTTTACTTCTTTACTTGCTTCCGCATTCGCACCTTTTTAACAATTGGTAACAGAGCCAAGTCTCCACCCAAGAAGGATTAACCTTTTTGGAGCAAAGATCCGCATAAAAAGAAAATAGAGTTCAATCACCGGATCATTAAAAATCGAGATGGCTATTTAAAGAATGAAGAAGAGTATACAAACGCTGATTGGAAGATGGAGAGGATAAATGCTCAAGCAATACAAATCCTCATATGTGGCTTGCCACTCGAAGAAATTATAAGAGTTTCAAGTTGTAGAAGTGTTTAAGAAATTTGGAAATCCTTGGAAGTAACATATGAAGGCACTTCTTAAGTCAAAGAAATGAAGATAAACCTTCTCCAACATAAGTCTGAGCACTTCTCCATCAGAGAAGGTGAGTCCATCACAAATGCCATCGATAGATTCGCAGGAATTACAAATGGGCTTGAAGCATTGGGGAAGAAGTTCGAAGAGCATGGTAAGGTAAAGAAATCCATTTGATCCTTGCCAAAGATGTGGGATTCGCAAGTAGCAGCGAAGCGATAATGAAGACCAAGAATCTCAACACCTTGGACTTCAATGCACTCATTGGATCCCTCATAAATTATGAAGTCATTCTTAAATCAATGGGGAGGATACCAAAAGAAGAAAAGCTTTAAGGGAAAAATCATACATTTTAAGTGAAGAGAATAGTGAAGGCAAATCAAGCTTGGATGAAGAGGAAGATGAAGAATTGGAGTATTACTCCAAAAGGTGTGCCAAATATGAAAATTTGATAAGAAACAAGATGAAGGAATGAGAAAAGATGGATAAATTGAAGGAGAAGAAGAAGAAAAAGAAGAGGAGAGATGATTACTCTTCCTCGAGTTATGATGGTGATCCATCGGCTTATGTGTGCCTTTCGGTAGATTAGCTAACCCTAAATCTTCAATCTTTTATTTTTCATGCATTTCTTATTGATTGATTTTATTTGCATGAATTTTGAACACTTTGATGATTTGAATATTGTTTGAATTGGACATAAGTTTGAAGTAAATAAGGGGAGAGATTTTTTAAAAAAAATTATGCATAAATTATTTTTGAAAGGGGGAGCTAAATTTTGTCTATATTTAACCCTTTTTTTGTCTTAATATTTAACCTTTTTTATGACAACAAAAAGGAGGAGAGAACTAAATGAATTTGAAATGAAATGGGTAGAATTTTAAAATTTTTGCATGATACTAGCCTCTTGACAATGATGAAATTCTTGACAAAATTATTGCCCTTGATGTAGCACAAGTTCATGAAAGTTTTGTTATCATAAAAAACAGGAAGATTGTTGGATCATGTATGATCAAAATTAAGATCTTTCTATATTTTGATGATGAACAAAAGGCAAGACTTGGAGTTAACCACGTTGGAAGGCTCGGGGTTGCAAAAGAAGCCACTTGAACATTATAAAGTAAATAAAGAAAAAGCTAAAGTACGTAAGGTATGGCCATTACGTACGTAAAGAGCATCAGAATGAAAACAGAAGCTACATTGCTTGGACCAAGATTTACATACACAAAGGTTGAATTACGTGCACAAATGAGATGTTACGTACGCAAGAGAATGTTTTACGCATGTAGAGAATTAAGAAAAACAAAGATCTTTCGACCATTAAAGAAGATATTGAAATAATTAGATGTAACAGTAAAAAACAGTGCTTTACATACGCTACACAAAGTGTTATGTACGTAACACAAGGATAAAGTACATAAGGATTTTTGCTTACGTACGTATGAGGCATCCAAAAAACTTGAAAAGCAATTATTGCACTCCAATAGCTAGTACACCAACTCCAAAGGTCATATGGAATAAAATGACTATAAATACATAAAAAAATGCAAAGAAATGGTTAAAGAACATATGATATCATTGTGCTAAAACCCCTATCAACTACAACTATCAAAAACACCGAAGATCAAACTAGAGACAAAATCAAGAGCATCAAGTGCATACACTCAACTCTAGCATAGAGTTTTATTTATATTCCTTTTGTACATACTTTGAAAGTGGGAAAAAGTTTATACACTGTAAAGGTTTTAGTAACATGAGTCTTGAGAACCTTGATTTCATATCAAGCATAACTCCACAAATTACTCACCTCTGTTAATGATTCTTGTATACATATACTCATGTACTGCAACGAATAGAATCAAGCATTTTCTCTATTTTGATATTTCCTTAATAAATTAAAGAAAACAGACATTTGGTGGTGTAATTATTGTCCTCCATTGTTTATTCCAACCACAACTGGCATCTTGAATGAACATAAAAGATACAAAACATATATTGTTATTTAATTACGAAATTGTTCCCAGCTTTATGTAATTCTGAGTTGCAGAATTTGAGACTGCCAAGTTGTTTTAAAAAAAATGTAATCAAATTAAATCTTCTGTCCTTTGCAAATTAAAACACAGCATGGATATAAATATAGTAAGTTGCTCACACTATTATTCAAGTAGACATGTTGCCGGTTTCGGAACCGGCGGTTACAGTTTGTCAAATGTACAAACAGGAATCGAACCGTGGTTTTCACGGTTTAGTCCGGTTTTGATTCGGTTCGATTTCGATTCTGGTTTTGACCGGTTTAATCGTCGGTTTGATTTCGGTTCGGTTCCGGTTTGGTTTCTTTTTTTTTTCAATTTTTTTAAATCCGGTATTTTATCCCGTCAATGGGGTTGTAAATTTTGTAATATTCAATAATTAACTATAATATTAATAATGTATTTTATTATTAAGTTTTTTTTAATAATTTTTAAAAAAATTAATTTTTCTATTAGTAATTAATAATATTAATTTATAAAAAAATGAATTTTTAAGAGAGTGTAGAAGAGATTGAGAGATAAAAAATGGTGTAAAATT
>CAODLS010345779.1:0-15665 GCA_948243855.1 Flueggea neowawraea
TAGGATCTAAAACTTCTGTTCCTTGTTTCTGCAAATTATCAGAGTTTCAAAAGTTCACATGGATATTTCATCAAACAAAATTAGGCTGCCAGAGTGAAACTGCAACGAAAAGGACTTCAATTTGATTACCTTCCCTTGCAAGGCAGCACGGTCATTGGCCAAATTACCAATGTCTTGAAGCACTCGTCTATTCCTTCCATCTACCCCCAAAAGATTCCTCTGCTTCAACTCCCCTATAAGAACATAAACAGAATCTTAATTTTGTATATAAGACCGGAAAGATTAAATGTGCAACTTCCAAGGGAATAATAAAAAATTCCCAGAAGAGAAGAATAAAATAGGGCATTTAATCTACATTCAACCTTGTTTGTAAGATTATTGAAAGAAGTTAAAAGGCAGGCTACTAGAAGGAATCTACGGAATTCATACAAATATATGAATCTGAAGACAATCAAGCAACAAAAAATCAACCCTCATGGAAGAAATCGGAAACAAAATTAGACCAGAACCCCAAACCATTCCTTTTTTTTTTTATCAAGAACGATCTCTGTGTCAGAGCCTAAAAACAAGTAATAGATTCATAAACATTAGTCTCAACAAGCAACTCAAGAAACACCTTATCTAACAATTCTTGATTCCGATAAAACAACAACACCAACGAAAACAAGTGTACCCAGTTCTCAAATTTTCCCCAGAAGTCCCAAAGTTTCAATCTTTTCAATTTTTCAAGCAAAAACAAACGGACCCAAAACAAACCAGAAGAAGAGAAAAAGATATCTTAACCATACCTCTAAGATGTTGAGTAGGAGCAACAGCTCTGGAAGCCATTAGAGATTCTTCTTGTTCTAGCCCTTCTTGGTTTCTTCTAAAGACCCTAGAGAATAGTGATGAGAGAAATTCTTGGAGAAGACTACTTCTGGTCTCTCCTTCCTCTCCACTTATGGAAGCCACCCTCTTTCTTTCTCTCTTCTCTTTCTCCTTAAACACCACTATTCCCTCTCTTTCTCTCTTTAGAATTTCTCTGATCTTTGTTGTGTCTTGGTTGGTTTGTAGTGAGAAATAAGGAGAGAAAGTAATGAGAGCGTTGAGCCTTCCTTTTGAAGCGACGCAGAGGGGAGCTCCTCTCCAACGGTAATATTTTCTACTGAATGAAGACCGTTAGATCTACCAAGATCTAACGGCTACTTGTTCGTTATAGCTTTTGGAATTTTGCAGCCGTTAAGTGTACTACAAATGGGTTGTGGGCTTTTGAAGATTTGGACCCATTTCAGAAGGCCTCAAGCCTTACGTTTTTTTTGAACTGACTGAGGCCTTACAATTGCGTCATATTATTGCAAATAATTGGAATTTGTTTGCAATTCAGTATAGTAATTGTACTTTTACATATATCATCCACCAAACTAAAACTTATATTATAAATAACCACTTCAAACTTTAATTAAATATGCTCATAAAATATTGCAGTGTTTTCTATAAATAGCCACCAAAAGTAAAAAAACGTAGATGACTTCCTTATTCTAAAAAAACAGGAGCTGCATATCATTAAAAATAAGAGTTACCAACTTTTTAAAATTAAATTTGAAGTAACCGAAATAATTAGAATAAAAAAATCTAAGAGCTACAAATGCATCCAAGACCAAAAGAGGAGAATCTTCTTCTTTCATTCTTTCTTCTTTTCTCTTTTTTTTTCGCGTTGATTCAAAAAAATTTCCAAGTTTCAAATTAGCTTATTTTTTTCGGCATCGGCCCTTATATTTATATCAAGTTTCAATACAATTTGCAAGAAGTTTCACACAATCGTTTTGTAATTCTATATTTCATTGTTAATTGAAAAATTGCCCAAATTTTTTTTTATTTAAGTTTCAATCAAGACTCAAAAATATTTTTAAGCATCTTTATGTTAAGTTTCAATGAAGGTTCAATGGGGTTTTCATGTTGAACAATATCTTGTAATTCTTAAGAAAGGAGCCCATTTACACTATTCAACCGTAGTCGAAAGGGTTGAATGTTCATAGTTAAAACTTAATCGAAACCATGATGAAACCATAGACATGTCTCATATAATAGATGATTATTCGCAGCCAAAACTTTCCTGAAACTCATGAAAACTCATTTAAATTTTGTAATTCAAAATATGTTTGTACAAGTTAATTGAAACTTGATATAAATCAAATGAGAGTATTTAAAAAAATTAAAATCTAGAATTAAGTAAGTAACAAAACTCAAGTAAACATGTTTGTAAAACTATACTGAAACCTAATTAAAATTTCATAAAGCTAAGTTGACTGTTTTAAAAATATTTTTAAGATTTCGAATTGTAAACACAGTTGTAAAATTTTGCTAAAAATTAATTGAAATTCTACAAACTAAATCAAAGTTATTAAAAATTGGATTACAACTTATAGAATAAATAAAGAGAGAAAAATATTTAGCCTTGCTTAAGGTTTTATTTTGACAAAAAAATTATATAATAATTGCCTAAAAAAGTGGAGCAATTACAGGTGATAGAAACCAAAATTTACTACCTAAAAAATAGCATGATATCATAATTTATCTCTTAATGGGTAAAATTAGAATATTAAAACCTACAATTAAATTATCAAAAGTTTGATAGGATTCTTAGATGAAGATTTGAGAGTTGGCCATTTTGTGCAATATGCTCAATAATTGTACCATATTATTCTTTATTTCAAAAGAAAAAGTCCCACATTATTGGCTCCAAACGGAATGGTAATATGTGGAATGTTGTTGAATCCGTTATATAACAAATAAATTTCGATATTTTTAGTATCGGAACGCTATATTATAAGCTTATAATAAATTTAGTTTGCTAGAAATCATTGTCCTTTGTTAACAGGCCAAATCTTTAATTTAAAGTTAAAATCAATGTTTTTTTTTGTGTGTGGAAAGTTTATATACGGGCATGTATAATTTTATAAAATTTAGAAATTACAACTTTGAAATCGTCAAAAAAAGAAAAGAAGAAGAAGAAAAGAAGAATGAAATGAGGGAAGAGCAGAGAAATAATAACAAAGAACGGTAAATAGAGAAAAGAAAGAGGAGTGAGATGAGGATTAGTTATTTTTCAACAAAATCACGTGCTTCTTCCTCTTCATAATGCTACTATCACGTGTCTACCTCCTCCTCGTTGTCCTTTATTAAAATAAAGTATGCGTATTTTTAATGTTTTTTTATATTAATATTTTTATTTATAATAAAAAATTTTAATTTTAATTATAATTTAATGTTTTTTATTTTTAAAAATAAAATAAAGAGTATTTTTTATTATTTGATTGTTAATATTAATAATAGTTCAGTTCTATTGATTAAAAAGATAATAAATAAAAAAATATATACCAAAAATATAGAATAATTAAATTAATTTTTTATGAAAATTAATAAAATAATTATTAAATTTTAAAGAATTACATTAAAAACAACTTTTTTTTATTTTATATAATTAAATATATTCTTTATTTATATTAAAGTTACACTTTGTAATAAAAGGTAACATCGAAAATGCCCTAATATTATATAGGTCTCTATGGCTGAATAATATAATAATTATTTCTAAAAAATTGAAGTTGCAAGCAAAATTTTGGATATATTTATTAACCAAATTAATTTATATTGACGAATATAGCAAAGGAAATGTTTATTTATGACAAAAGTGGAGTGAAGCTGAACAAACTGAAAATAATTAACTAATTAGATGAGATTTATTTATTATAAGCTTAAACTATCTGAAGTGGAGACGAAGACTCAGCTCTCTCTCTCTCTCAGAGTATGTCAGAGAGCTGCAACTCTCGCCACTTCTCATGGCTTATGAAATCCTGCTTCCCCAACCCAAACGCCGCCGCCGTCAAACCCTCCTTCTCCGCCGCCACCACTTCCTCTCCCCTCTCCCTTCTCCCTGACGATCTTCTACTAGAATGTCTCTCCAGAGTCCCCTCCTCTTCTTTACCCTCCGTCTCCCTCGTTTGCCGCCGCTGGCTCCACCTCCTCCACTCCCCTTCCTTCCTCTCCCTCCGCCGCCTCCACCACCTACTCCACCCCTCTGTCTTCGCCTTCTCCTCCTCCGGCATCTCTCTCGCCTCCCTCCGCCTCCACTCCCACGATGTAATTTCTTGGAAGCTCTCTTCTTTTCTTCTTCCATTTGATAATCTCTCTCACGTGAGACTGTCTTCAATTGGTCCGAGAATCTTCATTATTGCCAGTTACGAGATCCTGTGTTATGACACGTGGACCGGGTTGGTCTCTGTTAAGTCTCCGATGTTATTCCCGAGGAAGAAATTCGCTTCCGCCGTCGTTTCTAACAAAATCTACGTCGCTGGAGGTGGGTCTCATGCTTCCCTCGCGGTGGAGGAGTACAACCCAGAGAACGACACTTGGCGAGTCGTTTCACATGCCCCAAGGAGGCGTTACGGCTGCATTGGAGCATCCATGGACGGAATCTTTTACATCATTGGTGGGCTCAAGATTGGAGGCGCGTTGGAGACTACTCTCGCAGCGGCGACGGGGGCAGAAGTGCATGTTTACGCGAGTTCAATGGACTTGTACGATGTAAAGACTGGAGTGTGGTTGCGAAGCAGGGCGGTTCCGGGCGGTGGGTGCGTGGTTGCGGCGTGTGCGGCGGCGGGGGAAGTTTACATAGTAGCAAGCCATGCGGTGGAGCTGTCTTTTTGGAAGTTCCAGGCGCTTAGACACGGTGGGGCATTTGGGGATTGGCACAGGATAAAGAGCCCACCACTGCCGGGGCAAGTTAGAGTAGACAGTACAGTTAGGTTCAGTTGTGTAGGATTAGAAGATAAGGTCGTGTTAATTCAGGTAATTGGTTCCATTGATGATTTGTTGAGGAGGAGTGGAAGAAGCATTAAGGGATTAAAAGAAGGATTAGTTCTGGTTTATGATTGTGTCACCGGAGAGTGGAGGAGAGGGCCGGACTTGCCGGAGGCGATTCGACGCGCCGCCTGTGTGAGTGTAGAATGCTGAGGAGGGGCGTGATTTGTGCTAACTTGCGCATTCGGTGGCTCACGTTGGAGGGGTTGTTGTGTGATTAGGGGCTAACATGAGCATGTCATTTGGGTAGGAGACAAAATGATCGATGTGGCATGTTTCTGATTGGCATTTACGATGAAGAGAGAGTGACATGTTGTCTTGGCACAGTTTGGCTCGGAGACTGGAGAAAGATTTGGGGTTGGAGAGGGTAAAACATTTGGGCATAGATTTGGATTTGATCTCTAAATTGAAGTGAATGCATTGGGCAATCTTTTTTATTGGTGTGTTCTCTCATATGCCAAATGTAATTTCTGTTGCTCTTTTTACCTTAAAAGCTGCTTGTATGTTCAATTATTTGAGGAATATGCACGTTTGTTTCAATAATTCGTGTCTGCTGTCTAATTCAAGACTACCCTTCAAAAATAAACATCGGAATGAGGTTTACTTAACGTCTTGGAAATGCCTGTATTCGTCAAATGTTATAGAGACAACATCGTACAAACGTGGCTGCCTTTTGTGGATAAATCTATAAACAAAACTACAGTAATGATTGACATCCTAGTCATATTATATTCAGCTTACAACTCACTCAATTTAACTCTGTGAGTTGAGTTTCTGTACCAACAACAGCTTAGTTGTAAGAATATGGGGTTGGATTTTGTATTTTTCACCTTGGAGTTGCGATTAAAAAATTGAAGAAAAATTTTGTGGAGATGCTGGGCATCGAACCCTGTACCTCTCGCATGCAAAGCAAGCACTCTACCATTTGAACTACATCCCCTACGGGATGAAGTTGTAATTATAAAAATATCTATAATATTAGAAAACTAAACCGAAGCCCAGAATCTTAGATTCATCAAAGTACACAACTACAAAACCCTCTTCAACCCTTTAAAAATTCCCCCCTATCTCTCTATCTATCGTACTGAAGATTGTAATAATAGTTGGACGCAAATAATAACCAACGGCATGGATTTTCAGGTTGTAGTTCTTGCAGGTGGCACTTCAAAGAAGTTGGTTCCGCTCGTCTCCAAGGTCTTCAGTGCCTTGACTTGATCTCTAACTTGCTGCACAGTTTCTAACTTCATATTCAAAATCACTACTTTCTTTAAATTTCTCTCTTGGGTTGTGTGTCCTTTTTGAAATTATATAGGAGGTGCCAAAAGCTCTTCTTCCGGTTGCGAACCGACCGGTTCTATCTTATATTTTGGAGCAATTGGAGCTCTGTAATCTCAAGGATCTCATTGTGGTGTGTTTGTCTTCATCTGTTTTTTTCTTCCTTTAATTTTGATTGGATGGAGAAGAAATAACATAAAAAGTAGTGTTTGTAATAGTGGACGAAGAAAGGAGATGTTTTTCTGCCATGGAATATCGATAATTTGAAAACCAACTTATAAAAAGCTTGCCTTATTTAGATTCTAAATTTAAAATTTTTATGAAAATTGCTTTGTGTTTGCCTTTTTTTCTGGGTCCAGGTTTAGGGTTTTCAATGCCGTTTATTTTGATGTAGGTTGTTGAAGGGCAAGAAGCAGCCCGTCGAGTTGGTGCTTGGATATCAGATGCTTATGTTGATCGGCTACATGTTGAGGTACTTCTTAATTTATGCATCTGTGTTTTGTGTTGTGATGGAGGAATTTGTTTAATTGGTGGTTATTGATTACATACTGTGGAGAATTGCTGATTGTCTCTAGATATTCTCCAATCAACATAAAAACCATCTTCAGTGTCAATCTACCAAATCAAACAACCAAAATTCTTGTTGGCAATTGGCTTATTGAAGTTTAATTATTTTGTAGTAGCATATGTGGAAAATTCCTCTTCCATTATTAGAATGCATAGTTGGTTGCTGTTTTTTATACTAAGCACTTTTGCAATGGACATGATTTTCCCCCTCTCCTGACTTGATTTCATCCCTATGCATTGACATGCCTTGTTCTGTTAGATAACAAGTCTTTGTCCCTTTTTTTTTGGGAAATTAGTGGAATAAACAAGAAACTAATGCTCAATTTGACACTGCAGATTGCTGCAGTTCCTGAGGATGTAGGGACTGCTGGTGCTATTCAAGCCATTGCACGCCGCTTGACTGCAAAGGATATTTTGGTAGCAGGAGAACCTTAAGTAGTTTAGTAGTATTTAAGTTTGAGAGATTTCTTATTTGCACTGGACATTGATTTGAACTTTTTCCAGGTTGTAAGTGGTGATCTTGTTTCTGATGTTCCACCTGGTGCAGTCACAGCTGCTCATAGACGACATGATGCAGTGGTGACTACAATGCTTTGCTCTGCACCTGTCAGTGGACCAGCTGAATCTGGATCCTCTGGGGGAAAAGACAAAGTCAAGAAACTAAAGCGCTACAACATTATTGGATTAGATCCGACCAACCAGTTTCTATTACATATTGCAACAGGTTAGGTATCTGGAATAAGTGTTTTAAATTTACCTGTTCATTGTTTGTTATTTATGACAATTCTCATATCTGAACTTCTTGCAGGTGCCGAAGTTGATAAAGATATTCGAACTCAGAGGAGCATTCTTCGAGCAGCAGGACAAGTAATGAATGATCCTTTGTTTTATCTTTTTACTGTTAAAATCTTCTGAAGGTGTTCATATTTGTGGAGAATTTGTTGAATGACTAATATACAATGTCAATGCTTCTGGCTTCGTTGGTTATCTATGCCTACTTTTTGGTTGAAAATTTTTCCTTTATATTTCCCTCTGTTATGATAAAAAATTAAGATTTTTCGGTTTTTAGTGTAATAATTTCTGTTACATTCTTCATTAGATGGAAATATGAGCTGATCTTATGGATGCTCATAAGATCATAAATCTTCTTACTGTTAAAATTAAATAATTTCTGTTATGTTTTATCTTTTACTGTTAAAATCTTCTGAAGATGTTCATATTTGTGGAGAATTTGTTGAATGACTAATTTACAATGTCAATGCTTCTTGCTTCGTTGGTTATCTATGCCTACTTTTTGGTTGAAAAATTTTCCTTTATATTTCCCTCCATTATGATAAAAAATTACGATTTTTCGAGTTTTAGTGTAATTATTTCTGTTACATTCTTCATTAGATGGAAATACGAGCTGATCTTATGGATGCTCATATGTATGCATTCAAAAGGTTTGTTTTGTTACTCTTCTCATTCTCCGTTTTGAATATTCATGCTAGGTATTTTCTTCTCTCATGTTTTGATTTTTCTTTCAGGTCCATTCTGCTGTCAGTTTTAGACCAAAAGGATCAGTCTCTGAGCTTAAAACAGGATGTACTTCCTTATCTAATCAGAAGCCAGTTGGTTAGTTAAACCAAGTCTCTGCTTTTTCATTTTTCCTGGTATCTTGTTTTGTAGAAGCTGATTGAAATATCTTATGTAAATTAGAGATCAGAGGTACTATTGAATGGTTTGCCACACACAGAAGAAAATGGAAATAGTAAAGTCAGTTCACAGAACAACCAAGCAATGGCATCTCGAATTCTTGCTAATGCATCTATGCCAAGTTTTCATGAACTTTGTGAAATAGGGTATAGTGGTTATGCCCTGTCTCGAAGAACTCATAAATGCTGTGCTTATGTTGCGAGCAATAATAAATATTGTGCTCGCTTGGATTCTATTCAAGCATTCAGTGACATAAACCGAGATGTGAGTTTGATCAAATGATGCTGTTCTGTATCTTGCTTGTGATTGACTCTCTCTTGTGGAACAGAGGCAATTGATTCTTAGTCTTCAAAATGTCAGGTCATAGGTGAGGTAAATCGGCTGTCAGGGTATTCCTTTTCTGCACACAATAACGTCATCCATCCTTCAGCACAGCTTGGGTCAAAAACCACTGTGAGTTGAATATTCACTGTTAACTATTTGGCTTCTAAATCGGCGTCACAACATGTTTGACATGTGGTACATTGGCAATTCCATTGTAAATTGCTAGTCTTTATGTACTCACAAAGGGGTTTGTTGTAGGTGGGACCTCATTGTATGATTTGGGAAGGTTCACAAATGGGTGACAAGTGCAGTGTGAAACGATCTGTTATTGGTCCTCACTGCCGGATAGGTTCCAATGTGAAGGTATGGTATTTAATTTAATTGTAAAGTTCAAGTTGAAAAGTTTCCTCTTCTTAGTACAAGAAGCATTGGAGAACCCACTCTTCCAAGTACTTTGGCTACCATGTTCAGGCCCTGTATTATGTTCTTTCATAAGACAAAATTACATGTTTCAAGTTTTTTTGCTCTTAGAAGTCTTTGAAATTCACTTAATTCGTGACTTCAGGTTGTTAATTCAGTCATCATGGACCACGTAATAATTGGAGATGGTTGTTCACTCCAAGGCTCTGTGATTTGCAGCAACGTACAGCTCCAAGACCGAGCTGTTTTGAAAGATTGTCAGGTTTCTCTCTGGACATATACGCTTACTCGCTTAGGTCTTTCATATAATACATCTTGTTTATCAACGTACGATGTGTTGTTTAGGTTGGGGCAGGCTATGTGGTTACGGCAGCCAGTGAGCACAAGGGAGAATCATTGGCAAGAAAAGAGAGAGAACTAAATAAGGGGAACAGTGATAACAATCTCAAAAAGTAGTCACAATGATCTCATTCTTACAGTGTCAGTAATTTTTTTTCGGTAATCATAGCCTTCGAACACCCGGTGATTATACATTTCAGGAGAGATATCAGTCCTGCCTTCAGCTTCCAACTATTTTTCATTTTTCTGTTTCATTTCTCTTTCAGATCATCGTGTTTTGTATTATTTTCATTTATTTTCTTGTGTAATTTATTGACGATGAATAAGCATCAATTTTGTCATATTTTGTAGAACAGTCGATGTTTTTTTATAGCAATTAGTTAGAATTATCAAACTATTGATGATGTCTTGTCTTTATATATATATATAGTCTTTCCTTTGTGGCTCAAAATTTGCTGGCAGTTGCTGTGAGTTTATCATACAAGAAGCAGTACAAAGAGTCCAAGACTAAAAATATGCTTAATTCTTGCATATTTTGGTCATGTTTATTTTAGCATCTCTGGAGTTGTATTTTTCTCCATAGAATCCATAAGCAATCCCGAAAGAGCATTGCTGATCATGTGTATTTTACTAGCTTGAATTATTTCTATTTGCAGATTAAAATGCTGCCAAAAATTGTTTTTATTTGGGTTAGTTCACTACAAAATCTTATCCATAAACCAGGGGTGTCAAGTTTGAGATCTGAGCATAGAAAAGTTTAAGAAATCGATGGTGGCAATTTTGTCACCTGCAAGTTCTGCCTTACTCGAATTACCGAAGGTATCCACACATCGGTTGATTTAATCAATTAAGGGTTTGAATTTCCTAGCCAAGAGTAATATACCAAAGAATCTGATAACTGTGAACATAAGCATGACCAGTGAATGTTTTCCAAACCCAGTATCAGTACAAGGCATCAAACAAGCAACCTCTTGGCATTAGCAGAGCATGACTCTGCATCAAACTGCATCATATCTTGGCAAAGTTGATTGATTCTTTTCCTTGATGACCGTAACTAAAGAAATAGTTGAAGTAATCTGAAAACGCAACTTGCTTATACAGAGGGTCTTTCCATTCTCTACCACTTCTCTTAAAGGTCCAATTACAGCATCAAAACCAGGATTCACAAACACGGGCACTGAAACTCTATTCTTGCTTCTACTGGCAATGACGCGGTGCTCGACACTCTTGTTCAAATCATTGCTCATTATCTGCAGCACATCTCCAACATTGATCACAAGTGCTCCGTTCACAGGTGGGATGTGAATCCAGTCATTGCTTTCAAGTCCGTGAACGTAGAGACCACCAATGTCATCTTGCACGAGGACAGTAATGGAGGATATATCAGAATGAGGGCCTACTCCGGCTGCAAGCTCTGGATTTGGACAATAAGGGTAGTAATTCATGTTAATTCTCAATGAACCCATCAAAGCATATTCTTTTGCTTTGTCCATTTCTTTCACATTGAGTTTCTTCAGTAGCAGCCCCAACAACTTCCTGATTACTGGTTCAACCCTCTTCATATAATCAAGCACTTGGTCCCTTGAGAAGAAAACACAGAAAAAGAATATTGTAAACCATTTTGCAATTTCATTTCATTCCTAATTAACTTCACAAGTACAAAACAAGTAAAATATTCATATAATCATATTACATATTATTATTCAAGTATATTGTAGATTAAAAAAGTATATGTCGTCAATCTCTCGACTTCATTATGCAATTTACCAAAGTTACCAATTGCAATCTAATTCTATAATCTAAACCTCAATTTATCGCAAACAAACACTACCAGTAGCCTAATATTGCTAAAACAGCTAAAAAGTCAAGTGTTTGATTTCCCATAGGAACCAAATTGGTCAAGAAGAGCCAATTGCTCCTCATGAAAAAGAATCATCGTTGAATACCAAATAAATAAGAATCACAAAGAAATAACTGATCACCTGATTAAGACTAACGAAATGATTACACAATCCATCAAAACATAAGCAGAAAAAGTGACATAGCCAGTATGGATTCAAACTGAAAAATGAACTATTATGCAAAATTTTGAAACCCTTAATTGCAAACAGTAGGCCAAAGTGCAGAAGCCTCCAAATCTCCTGGAACATAATGGAAGCTCAAATAATCTTTCCACTCAAGCACCTTCTCTGCCAATGGACTAAAGCTTGTAGCATAAAACACAGTGTCACTTACAGATCTTCCTTTCCAATACCTCCCTCTCTCTTCATTTGACAACTGAAAGAACCCATGAGCTGCATTCTTGATATTACCAAGAACCTCCAAGGGAATCCCATGATTGATGATCTGAAAGAAACCCCATTTTGTTGCAGCTTCATAGATAGATTCTGCTACTTCTGGGTCATCCCAATCTGAGACATCAATAATTGGTATGGATTGTTCATGTAGAGCTTGGTTTGGGCCGAATCTTTCATGTGGTGGTTGGATATATTGTTGGGGAAGGGTCTGGAGACCTGAATCAACTAGACCCTTTAAGCCATTGGCTTCATGTACCACAAAATCCAGGACATTGGAGCTCTTCGGTGTGGTTGCTGACATTTTGTTGGTTCGGCGGAGACCGGGTTGGCAGCTGCTACTTGCGTACTTCACTGTGCAACATGTAATTTTTCATATTAATATGATTCCGTCCCCTAAAATAAAATATATTTGATTTTGTCTCCTAACTACAATTTTTGTAATTTTCACAGATCAAATCTAATAAAAAAACTGACTCACAGTTAAACCAAATAAAAAAAATCCCATATTATTAATATAGTGCTTAATTACTATGACCTAAAATAAAATTAAATTATCACGTTACTTACTCTGACTCTGATAGTTTAAATTTTTAATTTCAAAGATAAATAAAATATACATATGGTCATTCCACACATATAAGAATTTTTGTCACTTAATTGAAAAAAAATATATCTAAAGCAAAAATTATGTTTTTATTCGATTTTTATTTTGGGAAAATTACAAATTTAAAAAAATGTCACTTTTTAAAAATAACATATAATTTTACAACTATTGAGAATATTACTTTATGTTTACAATATATTAAAAATGGAATTTTTTAAAAAACCGCAAGAAATTGAGTTTTTACTAGAAATTGATTTTTTTGTGAAAAATTGATTTTTTATAAAAAAATATTTTTAATTTAGATTGTATTTTGTGTTCACAATGATTCATAATAGAGTATACAATTCATATTTTCAAAAAAGTGTTAATATTTTTTTAATTATTTTTTAGTAATTTTGAAGGAATTTTTTCTTCAAAAAATATTTTTTTCCAATGTCGATTTTAACGTTTACAATAGTTCAAAAAATAGTGTACATTATATTGTTCATTATTGTGAACCATTTACGGTTCATAAATAGAGCACACAGTTCATATTTTTTAATTTTGAATATTCTTTTTTAATTTTTGGCATTCACAATGATTCACAAAATAGTATACATTATTGTGCATCATTGTTCTCTAATTGCAATAGAAAAAAACTAAATAAACACAATTAAATTTGATATGGCTGATATTTATGTAAATAACTAAAGCTAAAAATAAATTTGAAACCAATGGCATTTTTGTAGAAATTATCAAAGTCATGGCCATTTTGTAAAAAAATAAAACAAGAGAACAACTAGGGTTTCCTAATCGTAGCGTCTGTCACGACCTGTTTTCGGATCATGACCAACGTATGAGACAAACCGTCTAAGGGGGCCTGTCTCATCTCATACAAGCCTCGAAGATTTAGAGATACTACATGTTTAAACATTTTAAAACGTTTATTTTAAAACATTTAATAAAACAGGTTTATCATATATCAAAATATATGTATATAAAAATATAAGTATAAGTATATAAAATAAATGTATAAATACTAAAAAAATCAAGGTAATCTAATAACCCGACAGCATTTCGGTGCAGAGGTCTATCAAAAACAAAGAAGCTCAAGCAAAAGAGCGTCACTAATCAAAGGACGCTTAATTGGTATCCCAAATGCGGTGTAGTTGTCGAACCAAAAAGAATTTGTCAACCTGGAGAACAAATATCAAAGTAGGCAGAAAGCAAAAATAGGGTCAGGACCCAGTGAAGAATAGCACTCCAGATTGTCTCCTACGTGTCTCACAAAGACTAGTTTGAAAATGACTCAAAAATACTGAATACAAGTATAACGAAATATACTTACATATACATGCTACATAGGTAGTAGTGTCTCAAAATCATTTTAAAAATGATATCATACAAAGCATACAACACGCAGAAAAAATATTGTATTTTAATTTCAAACCAAAGTCGTAATATCAAAGATATAGGACCAAAGCAGTTTGTTGTGGACTACACCAACAACTAGAACAAAGATTATCGTGGACTTCGCCACTGATCAATAACAAATCATGAGTTTGACGTCCCGAACACATGGCTACCGTCATCCCTGGTAGCTGGAATCTATCAAAGTATTGATATACCAAAAGTTACGTGTCTCGTAGCGTAGGTGTCTCGTATCAAAACGAAAACATACTACATAAGTATGAAATCATAAGCATGCAAATCAGAATTCAAAACAGAGAGAATATATATATATATATATATTGCAAAAAAAACAAAGTGAATATTAATTCACATAATCCATTTATTATTTTAACCAATCCTCATATCAGTTAAATTACAGAATAGTGTGAACACAACAAAAATGAATACAGTTTCAAGACGCAGTCTATGTGTCTGAAGCTGTCATTCACTCACATGGATGTCTTAGTTAACAATCCAATCAAGCGACACTAGTCGGTGGTTGGTCGTGTTGGCACGGACACGAAGCTGAAACAAATATAAGATACAAAGCATATCAGAGTCAAAGCAAAGTATGATGATAGTAATGTGACCATACCAAATGTATGATATGCAAATGTAGATGCAGACTCTCATAGTCGCTGAAAATATATATCGAATGTGAATGCATCACCCTTGATCATAAATTCGTAATTTACGTAAAATTACAGCTAGATCCCCGACCAGTGTGAAATTACGTTTTAGTCCCGAGATTGGCAAATTATAAAACAGTCCTCAAAATATTCTTAAATTACCTAAAGGTCCTTTAAGTATTTTAAATTTATAATTAAATCCTCCAATTCCTAAAATTGCATATCTGACTTCAATTTCTTAAAAATCACAAATTTGGCCAAAACTTTCTAGAATTTACAACTTACATATCATATATCAAGTTTAAACCTCACTTTTCATCCAATCAAAACACTCATTTTTGTTCTAGAATCGAAATTCAATCCAACTCTTTCTAGAATTCATCAAAGCTTTTTCCCAATCGATTTGTATTAACTCATTCCACTTCTAATCACCAAACTATCATTCAATCTATTCCACAAATTCTAAACCATACAAATCAGTCCAACAATTTCAGATTTAACCAACTAAACTTTAAACAAAGCTCACCCGAATCACCTCAACTTACACTTATATATACTATCTTAAAAGTCATTCAAATTCAACCAAAACAACTTAAAAATCCTCCAGAAACCATGACAAATCTAAGCCAAAATAACCTCCAACAATTATGTACCAAATAGAAAATGAAGAAAAATATCCTATTTTGTGCCAGAAAAAAAAATGAAGGAGAATTGAGCCAATAATTCTTACCTTATTCTTGAATAAAATGAATGGAGGTTGAGAGAGAACTGAAGAAGGCGTGCAGGAGTGATGAAATGAAGAAGAAAAGAAAGAAAATGAATTGATATGGGCGGCGGATTCGGGCGTGCAAAACTGAAGAAAAAAGAAACCAGAGTGGTTGAAAGAGGTATGGGCAGGTTTGACTTGAAGGCACAGAAGAATTATTTTCCAACATTAAAAATAACCAAAATTAAAATACTAAAAATTATTTTCCAATTTTTTTTGGAAAAATAACCAAAAAAATTAATCCAAAAATACCAGATATTATACCGCCACCTTCACACTCCCTCCCCTCTCACACTCCTGCCGCCCAATGAACATACATCGCCCCTTCCCTGTCCATCCAACTCCACACGCCGGATGCAGTCAACCATAGAACGAAGAGTGGCGACACAGAAAGGCAGGCTCGACCTAAAGCGAAGGAAATGAGATGCAACGAGGGAGGAACAAATCAACAACGACATGACAAGAGAGAAACAAATCAG